>JANAVB010033817.1:2380381-2445292 GCA_029216955.1 Iris pallida
ATTATTCTCCATGTGAAACGTCTCAACCGTCGCCTCCTTCTTCTCAAGTAGATCTCGTATCTGATGATATCGAGTCTCAATATATTTGGACCAACTATGAAATATCGGATTCTTCTCAAGATGTATCACACTCTGGCAAAATATACTCCTGTTACATAAGCCCAATTTTATGTAGGAAATTATTCATCTACAACAACTCCTTGCAAACCTCCATCGTCACAATATACTCTTCCTTTGTAGTAGATAAGACAATACACTTCTGCAACCACAACTCCTACAAACTACTCCACCAGCAAATATTATCACATAGTCCAAAGTCGATAACCTCGTATTTATATCTCCAGTCATTTTAGCATCAGTATATCTGACCAGCTTTAGTTCGTCACCACCAACTGAAAGCTTCCAATCAGTAGTGCCCATAAGGTATCGTAGAATCCACTTAACTGCATTCCAATGTACGCTGCATGGATTGGAAATATACCTGATAACCATGCCAAATCCGTGAGCTATATCTGGCCGCGTATGCACCATATCATACATGAGACTCCCATTCCTGAAGTATATGGAACCTACTCCATATCTTCCTTTTTATCCTTGAAAGATGGACACTACTATGTAGTAAGCTTAAAGTGAGCGACAATGGGGTTTCTCACTTTCTTTGACCATCCATCTCAAAATGCTAAAGTAATTGATGAATGTATTTCTTTTGGGACAAGTGAAGCAACTCTCTCTCTCTCTCTCTCTCTCTCTCTCTCTCTCTCTCTCTTCCGGCTGATCTTCATCCCAAAAATAGTCTTTGTTGCACCCAAATGCTTCATAGAGAATGTCACACCTAGTTGTTCTTCAACTCTGCTATCTTTGTGTTATTCCGACCAACTAATAGCATATTATCCGCATAAAGCAACAATATAATGAAATCAACCTTGGAAAAGTATATCACAAACAAACAATGATCTGAAGTCGTTCATGCATAACCATGCTCTCCCACAAATGACTCAAATTTATTGTACTATTGCTTCAGAGCTTGCTTCAAATCATATAAGCTCTTCTTCAACCGACAAACTAAGTGTGACTTGCTCTTATCAAAGAATCGCTCTGGATGCTTTATGTATTACTCCTCCTCTAAATCATCATGGAGGAATGCCATCTTTTTGTCCATCTTCTCAACCTTCAAGTCAAAATTGGCTGCTAATGCTAGCACCATCAGAATAAATGATAACTTGACGACGGACGAAACAAAAATATCTCATCAAAATTCACGCCCTTTCACTGAACATAGACTTTGACTACCAACCTCACTTTTTATTGAGTGTGAGTGTATCATCTTTCATCTGCTTCACTCTAAGGCCATCTCCAACCCATCCTCAAAAATTTCCTCAATTTGAGGACTCAACAAAGAATATTCCTATATGATGCCATCCTCAAAAAAAAATTATCTCCAACCCATCAATCCTCAAATAATAAACAACCATTATTTATTTCTACAAAAAAAAAAAAAATTCCACAACCATTTAATAAAATAAAATACATTATATTATTAATATTATTTACCGAGATGATATTATAATATTATAATCTTATTTATATTATTTAATTTTTTTATAATTTAAATATATTTTTTATAATATTTCATATACATTAACGTATAGATAATATTATAATATTATAATATTATATATTATTTATATTATTTAATATTTTATAATATCTATACAACACCAACTCACTTACTTTTTTTCCTATAAAAAGGATGCATACCACAACTCATTTCATCATCCACTTCCTCATCCATTTCAGCAATGAACTTTGGAGTCGGTCCATCTCATGTACTATCTTCATCTAGCTCATCGGATGAAGATAAGGAGGTGGATTACATCTAGCTCATCTCATGTACTATTTTATTTGAGCATTTTAATTTTAATGTTGTTGTAACGTGTAGACTTTTAGTTTCAATATTATTATTGGTTTCAATATTTTAAAATGTTTGATGTTATTATATTAATTTTTGTCAAATTGTTCAAATATTATTTTATTAATCAAATGAATCTAATAAAAAAATAATAAATATATTCAATATTAGATTCAATTTGAAGATCCAAACAAGAATATTTTAATTGTATTATTATTATATTATTTATAATTATAACTTAAAAATTATGTTAAGTTAATTAAATTTAGTTTTAACTTATGTAGGATATACTAGTAATTAGGTACATCTTGGAGGGCAAAATGGTCATGAATAGTGGATCCTCAAATTTGAGGATTTTTATTATCTCTCCTCAAATTTGAGGAGAGAGACTCCAATCCTCAAATATTTTGAGGATCCATCCTCAAATTGAGGACCGGTTGGAGCAATATTTTGAGGATTTCTCCTCAATTAGGTGTTTGAGGATTTGGGTTGGAGATGGCCTAAACACTCATCGATTCTTCAAAGTCCTTTGGCAACCGCACCGGCTCATAAGTGGAGTTTTCCTATAAGGAACTCATCTCCTCCTACATGGCTTGTGTTTCCTCATGCTTATATTTGTCTTCCACCGCCTCTACGAAACTTTTGGGCTCTCCATCGCTAGTCAATAGCACAAACTAATATGGAGACTACCACGTGGATGGTCGACGCCTTCCAATGCTCTTTCTCAGTGGAACCTTTGGTGCTGGCTATGTATCAACGACCTTATTCCCTTTAGAAATTGCCTTATCGGCATGCTCATCCTCCTGGTCATCCTGACCACCATTAGCAAGCTGATGATTAAGGTTGGGAGCATCTCTATATATGTACTGGCTGCTCCATAACTGGATTCTCTACATTCTCCTTTGTAAATAGCTTGAAGCACGATGACTCTAACTCAGGAAATTCCTCAACATCAGAAGGCATCTTGAAATCTCGAGTGTTGGTCATGGTCTGATCATCAACGAATGCCATATCCATGCTTCTATAGACATTTCTCTCTACCGGGTCATAGAGTCTATAGCCAAACTCATCCCGACCATAGCCGACAAAGACATATTTCCTTATCTTCAACTCTAGTTTGGATCTCTCGTCCTTCAGTACATGTACGAAGGCCTTACAACCAAACACTCGAAGGTGATTGTTTGACGGATCCTTGTCATACCATACTATACTAGGAACATCATGCTACAAAGAAGTACTTGGAGATAAATTAATAGTACATGCAGCAATGTTGAGAGCCTCATCGCAATAACAATCCGATAAGTTTGCTACTGACAGCAAGTACCGTACCCTCTCCTTTAGTATTTTGTTCATACGCTCCGCTAAACAATTGAGCTGAGGTATCTTGGACAGAGTCATCTGGTGTCGAATCTCTTGTTCTTTGTAGTATACATTAAAGATGTAGTGACCCGCTCCGCCCTAGCGGAACGCCGATTCAAACGGCAAGTGCAACGACTCAAACGAGCCGTCGACCCGAAGAGTTGGCATCGACCTGATGAAGAATCGATGCAAGGCTTACATTGGCCCGTCAAGATGAATCCAGACTTAGACTTTTAAAGGCGCGCTCGGAGTATCGCTCGGCCGATACGAACATCGCTAAGGTGGGTGGCTCCGATGAACCCGTCTTTGCTTAGCCTAGACACATAATAATACGGACACTATCACTGAAATCGCTAGGCGATAACACCGCGCATGCTAATAAATGACCCAACGCACCTAGCTAAGGGATTAATCTCATCGTGTATGCCTGTATAGAATATGGAAAGGAACATAGAAATTGTGAGAACTCTCGCACCGCGCTCCACGCTCGTGCTAAGGCACAAGCTTACGTTTACGTCTCTGACGCGTTCAAACAATGAAACAATGAATGGTTTACAACAATGAAACGGAAAGACTATCAACATAGTTGTTCCGAGTAGAGTTTAGCAACATTGAAAGACTATGGGACCGATGGGTCGCCAAGGCGACTCCCGCACGGGGAGTTGCAAAATGTATGAATGAATGAATGAACAAATAAGTGAATGAATGAATCAACGAATGAGAGAATGAATACGTGAATGAATCGATGAACAAACGAATAAGTGAAAGAAAGAAAAGAAAGAATGAATAAAAGAAAGAAAAGAAAGAAATGGTTAGCGACAGGTGTGACGGGCACGTGCATCGGGGCTCGCTACCCACGCTGCACGGACGCCAACCTGGTCGATAACGCATTGCGGCTAAGGGTTAGCCTATGACGATAATAATACGAAATGGTCGTGGACAAACGGCACGAGCGAGGGGTGGCGTATGCTGTGTCCGTAAAGGAGAAGAAATTCCGCGAAATGATCAAAGGGGGGATATGCCGGCCTAGGCGGGATCAAAGTCATGGCTTACGGGCTGCCTGGGTGCGGACTCGGCCACCCGGGGGACGTAAGTGCAGGAGTATTTTAAGAGACTATCGGGATGTGTGCCAGTCCTCACCCTATGCTAGTTGAGAAATACCATGGCTTGGATGTCCAAAATGGCTTGTGGTGCCAGCGACCGGTGCATATAGAGTTAAGTGGGCTTTGCTGGTGGCGATTCACGTGCAAGTCCTTGCATTGAAATCAAAGTAGTCTAAGTTAACAAAATGAAGTGCCTTATGAATATGTTTGAAATGTGATACACCAAATGAAAATGAGAAATAGCTGCAAGTGTAGATAACGTGCCTACGACATGCTAGAATCCGAGGCAGGGACACGCATTTGACATAGAAAAGTTCATATTGAATTGTTGACTAACTTGGTTTACTTTGGACAGGGAAGGCCGGACGGAAAGTATGGGTAAGTCGTGCATTCATTTCCATGCACACACTTGAATTCGGCAACACGAGATAGGTCATGAAATATGCCATGAAACTGATCCTAAGGCAAGATTAGAAAGACAATGAAGGATAGATGTTGCACAAAAGTAAATAGAACGTGTTTGGTAATGATAGCGTTGTGGGCGAGCTAGCCTCCCCACCAGTGCATAACAATGTACTGATAACCCCACAGTTTGCTTGCAGGAAGCAGAAAACGTCGGCGGATGCGGAGCTTTCCTCGAACGTGCTAAGGCGCGGAGCTATCTCTCGAGCCTTGGAGCGTTACAAGGAGCTGGAGCACCATATACAGGATATAATGTATTGGAACATCGCCATGTATCATTCCATCTTGTAAGCCACTTGGCACGCCTTTTATGTTTCAGAGAGAGAGCTTGAGCGATTTGTAATATCGGCCTAGCACCGCTTGTAACCTTCGTGAATATCAATAAAGAGTTCGAATTTGCTTCTACTTGTGTTTATTTACTTTTCGCTGCAATGGGGACACTCTGTGCGACTCTGTAGCCTAGCTAAATCGGTCATTTCTGGACTTGGCCTTGCACGGGTGCAACCTAGGCCCGTGCGGCATCATACCTTAGCGAGGACGATCGCTCCTACGGGAGCGGGGCGTGACATATTGGTATCAGAGCACGGCTTTACGTCCTTGGACTTCATGTCGATTTCTCAGTTTTGAAAGCTCGTCGTGAGAAAAAGAAGTGTACGCTCTCTCTCGTTGTGCCTTGGAATGTTCCATACAATAAGTCTAATACTTTCAAAAGCTCGTACGAGTACTCGGTTGGACGGGATCGATAGGCGAAGGCCTTTGTGCCACCACGACGGACTTGAGTTGGAAGGAACCGATGCTAAGAGTTAGCAAACGCAGTGCGTGCTTGAATGAGCTTACGCTGACAGCAAACGAGTATACGAGAACAAAGTATAGTTCGAACGGGATGGTTATGCACGCAGCCTTTTGGCTAAGTTGTGCAGAGTATCGTGCACCTAGACCTTCTGGTGCAAACGAGTTGCGAGTGAGATCGATTATCGCTCGAACGAGAATAAGTGAACATACGAACTCGAATATAGTCCGTACGGGATGGCTATACATACGACCTTTGGTTATGTTGTGCCGCGTGTCACGCACCTCGACTTCTGGTGCAATCGAGTGGCGAGCGATATCAAGTACCGCTCGGTCGGGAACGGAGATACACTTAGAGTGTATATCGATAGGAACGCTATCAAACTAACGCTTAGGCGTGCACGAAAGATTGGCTTGGATTTGAGGATTAATGCATGAACGACTTAGTACGTCGAGGCGACATGAGCGATTACGCTAGAGATTCGTCGAACGAATCTGAAGGATGTCTTAGCGCATGACGCGAACGTGATTGAGGACTAGATCATATGGCTTGAATCCGAGTGGTGTATGTGATAGGTTCGGAGAAGAATAAGAATGAGTGACGACGACTAGTTGAGTGGCTCGAACCCTGAGTGGTGTATGGACGTTATAGAAATTGTTCGAGCGAGACTACAAGATATACGGATAGAACGGTATGTCGGCGAGGCGATGCGATCGCGCAGAGCCTTAGAACGCGTCACGCTTAGTTGATCGTGGCTTCGTGTGTCTCGAACGAGATATCGTTCGGACAACTTGTGAATGAGCAACGCGAGTTAGAAAACGATTCGGAACGATGAATGAAAGTGAATGGTCTTGATCGAGAAAACTTAGAGGATCGCGCATACGATTTGGGATTGATTTAAATGAAATGTGACTTGAGTTTTGAGCAACGATCTTGAAACGAGCTTGAGGATAGCGATCGAACTTGATCTTGAATATCGAGGAAATTGTGGATTATCCAACTCGGACAATAGCATCAGTCGCATGACTCGAAATTGGTTGCAAAGGAAGATCGTCAGGTTACGCATATCATCGATGGTATTGAGGCGTATTAAAGATCGATATGCGATAACTCGGGGGTACTCTGACTCAGCGAATGACGACCGTGCAAATGTCATTGTTCCGATGGATGCTATACTCTTGATATTGAAACGTGTCGAGAAAAATATAGACGTGGCTCGAGGATTTTCTAGTTGAACGAAATGATGAATGGACTATCGATCTTGGCTTGGATAGAAATGAAATATTGGATTTGCTTCGACGATAACCCCAACGTCGATATTCTTGTCTTATGCGAGTGCAACTCCAGCCTCGCACATGTGTCGCGTCGGACTATGACGATCACTCCACGTGAGCGCTGATATGGTGATTCATACAGCGGAAGTGATTGAACTTGGATGGCGTGGCAATCTGATTGCTTCGACTTGTGATTTGACGCGAAGGTGGACTCGAGAATGAATTTGTATGTTTGAAAAAAATTGAACTTGAGGATTGAGTAGGTCCAATCTGCGTATCGAGAATGGGTTAGTCTAAAACTCAAATAAGAGTTACGCTCCAATGAGAATGATTATTCCGCGGGAGCGTTGCATGGTGATTCATGAACTGCCGTGGATAATCGGACTCACGTGAGATTGGGGCGCAATGTATTGTCGAGCTGGATGACCTCGTAATCGAATACATGAATTGGTTAGAACTGGTGATTGAACAGAATTGAATATGTGCAACGTAAGTCTTGATGCGAATTAGATGATCATGCTCGATGTTTAGAAATCTGAGTGACGCGAGCTTGGGTAGAAACTCCCATATAAACGAACAAATGGTTTGACCATAGGATTTGGGGCGAGCGTCGTGCAACGACCTGGCACGATGAGCCACGGACTTGACGTGTAACTATGACCTGGTGAGCTGACCTAGCGGATAGGCGGATGACCCTATGCCGAGTGATTGAACCTATGCGATGGCATTTACAGTATCGTCTGGACGGACGATAGACTTGAGAAAATGAGACTTAGAGTAGGACGGAGAACTGGGAGTGTGCGTGAACGACGACGAGATTGGCCCCAAACGAAGAGAATGATAGGGATGGATGATGCGCAAGTAAAAGTTGGGATAACAAATTGAATCATTGATAGGAAGAAATACTTGATGATGGGGAAATACTTGGTTTTGAATCGAACGGAAATTACTTAGGCTTGGTCGACCCCGCTAAGAAGAAATAATACTGATTTCGTGGACAATAACGCTTGAGAAGCGAATCGAATCATCTCGAGGACCGAGATAAACGATATGTAGTACACAAATGATTTCGATTTTAAATCGAAGTTAGCAAAGCGATCGGCAAATCAAAACTATCACAAGTAGCTTGTCCGACTTCGCTAGTCGCTAAGCTTGGTTGAAATGTACGTATTCGAGGGACGCCTTGGATACGTGCACGATCCAAACTCAGCGATATGATGAACTCGAATGCAGCTGCAAGTGGGTGTCGCGATACGCATAAACGAAAGTGAGTTTGCCTCAGCCTACGACACTCGTATTTGACGAATTTCAACGCACCTCGTGCGACCGTTTCAGTCCCATGATACGTCAAAATAGCAACCGAGTCGAAGAAACGCTTGAATTGAATAAGAACCAACAACTCTGAAATGAATGAAAAGACATTCAATAAAATCGGCCCAAACGTATGCGACGCAAAACTTGGAAAGGTATCGAGTATAGTTCGGTGCCATAGAACGATAGAGCCGTTCGATAGGGATTGCCTAAGAAACACGACGACGCGAGTTAAGGATTGGTAGGATGACCTGCACTCAGGAAGACTCGAGGACGAGACTTGTTTTGAGTGGTGTATTATGTAGTGACCCGCTCCGCCCTAGCGGAACGCCGATTCAAACGACAAGTGCAACGACTCAAACGAGCCGTCGACCCGAAGAGTTGGCATCGACCTGATGAAGAATCGATGCAAGGCTTACATTAGCCCGTCAAGATGAATCCAGACTTAGACTTTCAAAGGCGCGCTCGGAGTATCGTTCGGCCGATGCGAACATCGCTAAGGTGGGTGGCTCCGATGAACCCGTCTTTGTATAGCCTAGACACATAATAATACGGACACTATCACTGAAATCGCTAGGCGATAACACCACGCATGCTAATAAATGACCCAACGCACCTAGCTAAGGGATTAATCCCATCTTGTATACTTGTATAGAATATGGAAAGGAACATGAAAATTGTGAGAACTCTCACACCGCGCTCCATGCTCGTGCTAAGGCACAAGCTTACGTTTACGTCTCTGACGCGTTCAAACAATAAAACAATGAATGGTTTACAACAATAAAACGGAAAGACTATCAACATAGTCGTTCCGAGTAGAGTTTAGCAACATTAAAAGACTATAGGACCGATGGGTCGCCAAGGCGACTCCCGTACGGGGAGTTGCAAAATGTATGAATGAATGAATGAACAAATAAGTGAATGAATGAATCAACGAATGAGAGAATGAATACGTGAATGAATCGATGAACAAACGAACAAGTGAAAGAAAGAAAAGAAAGAATGAATAAAAGAAAGAAAAGAAAGAAATGGTTAGCGACAGGTGTGACGGGCACGTGCATCGGGGCTCGCTACCCGTGCTGCACGGACGCCAACCTGGTCGATAACGCATTGCGGCTAAGGGTTAGCCTATGACGATAATAATACGAAATGGTCGTGGACAAACGGCACGAGCGAGGGGTGGCGTATGCTGTGTCCGTAAAGGAAAAGGGATTCCGCGGCATGATCAAAGGAGGGATATGTCGGCCTAGGCGGGATCAAAGTCATGGCTTACGGGCTGCCTGGGTGCGGACTCGGCCACCCGGGGGACGTAAGTGCAGGAGTATTTCAAGAGACTATCGGGGTGTGTGCCAGTCCTCACCCTATGCTAGTTGAGAAATACCACGGCTTGGATGTCCAAAATGGCTTGTGGTGCCAGCGACCGGTGCATATAGAGTTAAGTGGGCTTTGCTGGTGGCGATCCACGTGCAAGTCCTTGCATTGAAATCAAAGTAGTCTAAGTTAACAAAATGAAGTGACTTATGAATATGTTTGAAATGTGATACACCAAATAAAAATGAGAAATAGCTGCAAGTGTAGATAACGTGCCTACGACATGCTAGAATCCGAGGCAGGGACACGCATTTGACATAGAAAAGTTCATATTGAATTGTTGACTAACTTGGTTTACTTTGGACAGGGAAGGCCGGACGGTAAGTATGGGTAAGTCGTGCATTCATTTCCATGCACACACTTGAATTCGGCAACACGAGATAGGTCATGAAATATGCCATGAAACTGATCCTAAGGCAAGATTAGAAAGACAATGAAGGATAGATGTTGCACAAAAGTAAATGGAACGTGTTTGGTAATGATAGCGTTGTGGGCGAGCTAGCCTTCCCACCAGTGCATAACAATGTACTGATAACCCCACAGTTTGCTTGCAGGAAGCAGGAAACGTCGGCGGATGCGGAGCTTTCCTCGAACGTGCTAAGGCGCGGAGCTATCTCTCGAGCCTTGGAGCGTTGCAAGGAGCTGGAGCACCATATACAGGACATAATGTATTGGAACATCGCCATGTATCATTCCATCTTGTAAGCCACTTGGCACGCCTTTTATGTTTCAGAGAGAGAGCTTGAGCGATTTGTAATATCGGCCTAGCGCCGCTTGTAACCTTCGTGAATATCAATAAAGAGTTTGAATTTGCTTCTACTTGTGTTTATTTACTTTCCGCTGCAATGGGGACACTCTGTGCGACTCTGTGGCCTAGCTAAATCGGCCGTTTCTGGACTTGGCCTTGCACGGACGCAACCTAGGCCCGTGCGGCATCACGCCTTAGCGAGGACGATCGCTCCTACGGGAGCGGGGCGTGACAAAAGAGGCCAATGTATATGTCACTATTATAAGACTGAACACATTTCATTTTCTTGCACATCTCTCTTTCAACAAAGGCCTAAAACTCTTTGAAAATATGCAACACTTGATCCTTGGTCTTTTAAGTGTAGACCCAAAATTTTCTATAACAGTCATCAATAGAAGTCATAAAGTAAGAAGCACCACTCATAGATTGTACCTTTATTGGACCGCAGACATCTGAGTGAATTAGCTCGAGCAACGCCAATTTTCTTGAAGATGGGTGACTTTGGAAAAATATCCTACTTTTTTTTTCCCGACATACAGTGCGTGCTTTCAACTTTGTAGACTTGAGCACCAGAATCACTTTCATGTTCACCAGGTAGCTCATTCCTTTCTCGCTAATATGGCTGAGCCTCGTATGCCACAACTTGGTAGATGCATCACAAACTATGTTCACCTCCTATGTCACCTATGCACTCTCTTCTATATAGTAGAGACCAAACTTCTTACTTCCTCTGGCAATCACTATCGAACTTATGGAAAACTTCCACTGACAGTACCCAAAGGAATTGAAGAATCCCTTCTAATCTAACCATCCAACCGACACTAGGTTGAAACGGATATCTGGAACATAACGAACACCTTGAGAACGTACAAGA
This sequence comes from Iris pallida, assembly GCA_029216955.1. NCBI lineage: Eukaryota > Viridiplantae > Streptophyta > Magnoliopsida > Asparagales > Iridaceae > Iris > Iris pallida. The sequence goes on from JANAVB010033817.1 coordinate 2,391,583, forward strand.
GTTACAATTGTCTTTGTTCTCAAATGCACATCTTCAATAAAAATAGCTCTTGACATGTCTCCGTTGTCCATATTCAACACGTCATAGTCTCCTATCGTTTAAATAGAAAATAGTGTCCTATTATGAGATACGTGCACCAAAGCCCCTGAGTCCACTAGCCAAGAATTGTCATCGCAGAAAAGATTCATGAATACTTTATCACTCACAATGATCACATCCTTTCCATCTGTTGAGGGTAACCGATTTTGTGTTCTCAATCGGTTTTCCCTTGTCGCCCTTCTCCTCTCTTTTCCAAACGAAATTTTTTTGCTTGATGTGGCAATTGCCATAGTGGTAGCACTTGGACTTTCCATACAGACCATCGGATTTTCCTCTGCTCTTGTCTTTGCCACCGTCCGGACTCCAGTTTTTACTCCTTCTACGACTATCTGAAACAAGTTTCTTCTGAGTGGGATGTTGATGACATGCCTTAAGATCCTCCGCATCTCTTCATTCAATATCCCGTGCCTTCTGGAGCAGAAGTGGTCATAAATACTCGTACAATTTTTCATGTGTCTGGCAAAGTATACAACAACTACAGCCCCTGAACTTCGTCATCAAACTTTAGAGGATAACTGGTCAACCAAACAATGGAACTCACTAAGGTGAACCGTAAAACGTACCACCTTTGTACTGCATATCCATTATTTTTCAGATCAGAAACAACTTGTTTACCTCGGTTCTTAGCGTACAAAGATTCTAGCTTCTCCCAAAATGTACTTGTATGCTCAATATTGGCAACATGACGTTCTCGTCAACGAATTGTTTGGTACGTACACCCCCCACCTGTATATGCTCGAACTTCTAGTTCTCCGCGAATTTATCACTTGACTTCTCAGAAGCATATACCAAAAGATGTAATTCCTTGACGAAAAACAAATCTTTCATCTTGCTCTGCCAATAGTGCTAATTATTAAAACCGTTTAGGTTTACTATGTGTACTGGCTTCGCGTCCATCTCTTTTCCATGGCTTGATTGTCAACTCTAACCCCTCATTTGAACCCAAAGTTCTGATACATCTCTGTTGGTATCAACAGAACCAAAAACTCTAATACCACTGTTGGTAACGAAAAGTGAAAATCGTTCCCCCAAACAAAAGAGCTGCGAGAGAACCAAAGAAAAGCACACGAACCACACGTCAAAATCACAAAGAGCCAAACAAACGCAGACGCAATGATTTTTACGTGGAAAATCATTGCGAAAAAAAACCACGGGACGATCAAAGTCCAACTCTGAAAAGCCCCCAATAATATATATATATATAATATATATATATATATAGATATATTATATATATACAATTTTCTCAATTCCGTAACAAATCTGGACCATTAGATTTGATCCAATGGTGTAAAAACACCCTAGAAATTGCACGACTCCGACAAAACCGAACTCGGATCGGACTTTAATTTTTTTTCGTGCGAGCACATGAGTTCCGATCGACTCCAGGGGACTGAATTTGGTCCGAATTCCCCTGGGACCAAATTCTATTGAATTCTCCCAAGACCAGGGAAATTAGGGTTCTCATACCGTCTACATGCGGACCAATTTTGACTAGTCGCTCTTGTTTTGTTTAGACTTTAGAGTTTATATTTCTATTTTTTCTGTAACTTCACAATTGGGGCTAAAACATAAAAAAGATTCGTTACTGACGGCAGGAAGACAAGATTAGCAAAAAAAAAAAAAAAAATTGACGAGAGCTGCAGCTCGTTTTATTCAAATGAGCTACAAAAGTAACTGGACATTGAATACTTTATTACTATTTTATCTAGATATAATTGTTAAAAATAAAAGCAGAATATATTCTTCAAAAACCGTGTCCGTGACCAATTAATACGTATAACCTGATGGTTAACTTATGCAGAAAATCGAAGACACAAATACAAAATAATGGTCCAAAAATATATGTGAAAATTTCTAACTCTTAGAAATTTGTGGAGAGAGAGATCACTACAAAATTCACATGACTTTACAACATCACTACAACATTGTAACTCAACAATAAAAAGAAGCACAAAAAGAGAATCGAACAATTTTTAAGAGATTATATTCAAGAAAATTTGAAAATTTCACTCTCTTTTCTTAATCATCTATATATATATATATTTTTTTCTCTCTCAAAGTAGCTACCCAACACCATGAGCACACTTAATCTACACTGAACTGTAAGTCCCTTTATATAACATGCCACGTCTCTATATATAAAAATTCAATATTGAATAGGCATGACATTTGTTTCCATAACTAGGTTGGATTAGGAATTTTGTTCTAATCCTATTATTATTATGATTCAAATTCTAACAAAAAAACTATGTATATGTTGACAAACCGAGCTTCAAGCTAAAGATCAACCTCGAACTAAAGACGAACATAAATTGAGCTCAGCCTTGTTGTATCTCAAGCCGTAGGTGGATCATTAAATTGAAAAAATCATTGAACTTGAACTGTAGGCAAATTAATACCATGCTGCTACTACATGCATGGTGATGTGCGTAGCAAAAGCAGCATTCTATTGTGCTCCTTTGCTCTTTAAATGTTCGCAATGTTTATTTTAAGTTGTTTGCAGTCATATTGTAATTAATCAAGAAAAGCTATAGCATTTTAGGGTCAAATATTGCAACTTTAATTTGTTTCCCGTAGTTTGTTATAAAAGCGTACCAGTATCTCGAAGAGCGCAAGCACAAGAACTGTGTTGAGTCTGGTCATGTACGCATCCGAAATGAACCCCCCGGCGATCGTCAGCAGGTTGGTCACCCCGGCTAGGTTTGTGAGTAGATTGGCAGATTCGGAAAGATCATAGTGCATCACTAGCAAGAAGTATAACACCAAGCTAACCATAATTGCCACATAACCAACGTTCTCAAGGCCAGTCATAACTGCAAAAGCAACATCAAGTATAAGTAATGCTATTCGTAGCTTCAAATTATCCTTCAAATTATCTCTCCTTAAATGACAGTAAAATATTAAATAATTATTTGTCATCTAACATGGCAGTTCATATGATAAATTTTAACCCAAAAAATTAATAACCCAAATTTGTTAATGTTAATGTTAATATTAATATTAACGCTAATGTCAATGCTAATATTACTATTATTGTTAATGTCAATATTAATTTATTGTAAATATTAATGTTAATATTTTTGTTAATACTAATATTAATTTTAATGTTAATGTAAATATTAAAGTTAATGTTAATATTAATTTTAATTCTAATTTTAATGTTAATATTACTTTTAATTTTAATTTTAATTTTAATTTTAATTTTAAAATCTGCCATGTCAGTTACCACATCAACATGTCATCAACATGCCACACGCTGCCACGTAAAGAGGGATGACTTGGAGGGATAATTTTGAAGGACAAATAGTATTATTCATCAAATATAAACACATGCATCAATCACAATATAGAGTGAGCATTCTATTGTTTTGAAATAAAAATGAAAAATTTTGCTTACCCCCACTTGAATTACCCTAATTCAAGGTGCACCCGACAGTTTTGAAAAAATGTATAGTACCTTCCATTTTGGACGAAAACCGTCAAAAAAATATTTTTTGGACCAAAATGCCCCTGCCTTCCTCTTTCTTCTAACCCACTCTCCCCTACGGTCACCGTCCCTCCCGTCGTCGTTGCTGCTGCCGGAGGCCGCTCCCCCCCCCCCCCCCCCCAAGTCCCCGCCCCCTCGCGGCCACCGCTCCTCCCGCCGCCGCTGCTGCTGCCGGAGGCCGCTCCCCTCCTCCCCGTCTCCGCCCCCCCCCCCTTCCCGCCTCCGCCCCCTCACCTTCCTGGTGGCAGCAACTGCAGCAGCAACAACAGTAGCAGCGGCGGTGCAGTAGCGGCGGCGGCGGAGCAGCAACGACGGGAGGGGCGGTGGGCGTCGGGGGGGGGGGGGGGGGGGGGGGAGGGGGCGGAGGCGGGGAGGGGGGGGGGTAGCGGGGACTGGGAGGGGGGAGCGGCCTCCGGCAGTAGTAGCAGCAGCGACGGCGGGAGGGGTGGTGGCCGTATGGGGGGGGGGGGAGCGGAGGGGTGGAGCGGAGCCGGGGAGAGGTGGTGGTCGCGCGGGGGGAATTGGTTAGAGGAAAGAAGGCAGGGGCATTTTGGTCCAAAAAAATATTTTTTTTGACAGTTTTCGTCAAAATGGAGGGTATTATACATTTTTGCAAAACTGTGAGGTACACTTTCAATTAGGATAATTCAAGTGGGGGTAAGTCAAAATTTCTTAATGAAAATTTAAGATGGCTTTGCGAATGCTTACTGTAGATGAACATGGCAGCTCTATTGCCACCTTTTCTTGGACTCCACTCGGACTCCATTTGAACCCTTTTCCATGCCTTGCATATTCTTCTCCTACACTAGTCGTTGAGAGGGAGATGATACTTGCGAAACTGAAGGAGGGGATGAAGCATAAATAGGGAGGGAGAGACTGCATAGATGGATGCTCTTTAGACTTGAACTCCAGCGTCTCTCTGTCGGTGTCATTGCTAGCAAATGGAGGAGAACTGAAGACAATTGCATGGTGTGTCTGGTGAGTTTACTTGCGCTGGGCTGGCTCAATGAGAACGACAACGATAAGGAAAACAAAACGTTCTTCACCGGTCATTTAATTTCCGTTTATGAAAATTTGTTCACGAGAGTGACGTACAGATGGAGGCCAATTAGGAGGAAGCCGGCAGGCATCGCGTAACTTCAGTACTTCAATCTTGTTAATTCGTCCGCTATCCTGTGGCTATTTGCATGTTAGACTTCACCTAGAGGAATTCCATATTGATCATTTTCCGAGTGGGGATGGTCTCTCAACCACACCCTCTTTGGCGCTAGTATCTGTCCGGCAAGAAGATCAAGAAGGAAAGAATGCACTCTAACATAGACGAATTAGGTTTAATATGAGCAGTTGCTACATTTAGAAGAAGTTTTAAATACGATGAGTAACCGAACTCAACTGGCGCTTGTGTCAATGAGGAAAGGTATAACCTCATTGGATAGGCGGACGGTCTCGGGATAAAACCGCGGAGGAGACGGATGTGTCAATGAGGAAAGGTATAACCTCATTGGCTATGCATGGTTTATGCATTTTTTTGTACAACTTGCATATAGAGATTGTTCATCACGGCGACCTAGTTTTTTTTATGGTAATTTGAGATCTCTGTACATTGCGGTCCTTTAGCGTTGACAGTCTTGTGGTGTACTTCTCTTGATCATCCAATTTGGATGATAGTAATGTTGGGTTTTTTTTGATGTGAGTCAACACTCGTTAGAAAGTTTAGTCCCACATTACCTAAAACACCCGAAGGATGTATTTCAGTATAATGTTTTTCTTTATATTATTAAATCGTGTACTTGGGGTATGGTAGCCCATGGGGCTGGCTTGTGGGTATTTTTCATGGAAACAACTTTGTTTTTGTCACTCTTTCTTTGGGATTTTCATGAGAAGCTAAGTCCCGAAAGGGCTTAGCGACACAGGCGAAACTGAAGGAGCGGGGAGGGAGAGACAGCATAGATCCTCTGCAGTCATGAACTCCAGCGCTCTCTGACACTGACATGCTAGCAAATCGAGTGAGGACAACTGGTGTTTTGGTGAGTTTACTTGCGCAGGCCTTGCTCTATGAGAACGATAATGATAAGGACGTACGTACGTTCTTCACCAGTCATTTTCCGTTTATGTTCTGGCAAAATCGGTGGTTAAAATTTGCTGGTGAGAGTGACGGGAGGAAGCAGGCATATCGAGTAACATCATTCCTATTAATTCGTCCGGTGTCCTGTGGCTATTTTTACATCTTGCTTTCATCCAGGGGGTTTCCATATTGACAATTTCCGTGTGGCAGTGGTCTCAACCATCCCCCTTGGCGCTAGTTTATCAGTCTGGCAAGAGACCAAGTGCTGGCCGAAACTAGCGGAATTTTCATATTGAAAGAAACCGCCGAGGACTAAAGTAAATCGCATAACCTGTACACGATCGTAATATTCACACGAACGAGTACAACGCAAACACAAGAAAATTTTCGACAAAAAAAAACTATGAAACGATCGGAGTCCAACATAAAAAAAACTTCACTAGTAAATAAAGGAATTAACCCAATGGATCACCGTAACTACTCAAATATGAATTAAATAGATTACAATGAGAATATGGTTACCAAAGACAAAATGAGGGGGACGATCCTATGTGGATGTTTTCGAAACGATTTCTCCAATCCATCCTAGAAAGTTGCACTCTTTGTAGGAACAAAAAATTTCTCGCAACAAGCAAAAGTTTTCTGAATTAGTATACCGAGATATCCTCATGTATCAGCTCCATTGAGCTCCACTTTGTTGTCTTCGACTTCATGAACTTCTTCGACACATATTGCCAGTGTCAGCACAACTATCCATCCGTACAGGCACACACACAACACATATAGGAGGCAGGACACGTGTCGAGTTCCATCTTATATTGAAGTGAACCATGTCGGCAAGATATCTCACATACCTGACGCAGATAGTCAGTTGTAGGCATGGCAAATGAATGTGTAGCCTAGCCAGAACAACATACATATACGCCCGTATGAACACTGGATCTTTAACTCGACCAAATCCTTCCGGGGATGCCAAATCGACACATGGCCTATATGTTAAGGTAATTTCTAAAGACACTCCATATTTTACTTAAGGATATTGACAGTCCTAATATAAAGTAGGACTACCAACAAAGTTGAAGAATTTGAATATTAAGATAGATTGGCAGTCTTAAAAAATTGAATATTAAGATAGACTGTTAATAAAGATGGCAGTTCTCTGTTCTCGAGTAAATTGTGGAATATCTTTAGAAATTACCATTAAAGTAATTAAACGGGTCTATTGGATTTGAAGTTGTTCTAACTTTGTGGGAAAACCGGTCGGACCGGTCTGGTCCTGACAAAACATTGTTATGGCCATCTTGATTTTGACATTTTCATGGGGTTCATTTCTGCCGCCCAATTTGGCAGTTGTCCAGAAACGGAGGTACATTATCGTACATTTCCATAACTTTTACGGAAATATATATTTATATTTTTGGGAAAATATTTTATGTATCTCCAAAATTTTATCTCTCCATGTCCTTCTGTCATGGAATGAAATTTTGGAGGTACATATAAACATGACTCATATTTTTGGTCATAGACTTATCTGTTCGGCAAGAACACCAAGAAGCTACTGGTACTTCAAGTTGTTCTCGAACATTAGATTCAAGTATTTGCTAACAAACTATTTACGAATACAATAATGAATGGAACCTATTAACTCTATGTGCTGAATGTCGACATAGATTTAGCATGAAGCGAATATATGACTAATTCGCCTCTTCGTTTTGTTTCTTTTGAACTTTCATGTATATTATGTTCTTCCCGACCCTCCAAGGAAAGAGCAAAGAAGGTGGTGTTAATTGCTACATCTGAATCACTAAAGTCTAGATCTAAAGGGAAAGCGAGAGACGTGATTTGATGATGAAAAAAAAGGACCTTTATCTTTTATAAATTGATTATTGATGGTATTTAATTTGGATCTTTGTACATTACAGCACTTCTGAATTGACCTTCTTGACATTTTCATATTGTACATTGCCGCTTTTAGAACAACATTTTTAAATGTTAAAAGTAGTTTTAAATTGCATAAAACATGAATCATCTTTGCAGAGTCATCTTTGCATAGTCTATTTTTACAGAAAATTACAAAATTAGCATTAAAGTTTGCTTAAATTCTAAGAATAGTATGAAGTTTTGAGAAATTGCACTTTGAGCATCCAATCGGACTTTTAAAATCCGGTTGGTGATGTCACATGATGTCATACCTAAATTAGTTTTCACTTTTTCGTTAACGATGGGATTAGCTGGAGGGAGAATTTTGTGGGTTCAGCCGGACTTTAAAAGTCCGCCTGATGACGTCATCTGACGCTCACGATCGGACTTTTAAAGTCCTGTCTCTTCTTTACAACGGCTAGTAACGGCTATACACCTCCCTCCACCACCATATACACCTCCCACCTACTAACATTAAACCCCCAACCCCCCAACTGCCAACAATAAACCCCCAACGCGGTAAAAAAGAAGAAGAAAAACCCTCACTTAACCGGACTTTAAAAGTCCGGCCGTGCGCGTCAGCTGACGTCAGCACCCGGACTTTTAAAGTCCGGTCCTCCCTTAAACCTCCCCCAGCTTAATTAAACGAAACCGGCCGCTAATGAATTGCTGACGTCACAACCGGACTTTAAAAGTCCGGTTGGATGCTCAAAGTACAATTTCCCAAAACTTCATGCTATTCTTAGAATTTAAGCAAACTTTGATGCTGATTTTGTAATTTTCTGCTATTTTTAACCTCTACTACCCATTTAAATTTACCTAGCTATAAATAGGTAGGTCTTACTTTTCTCCCATTATCAATCCACAAATCAATCCAAGAAGTACAAGCATTTGAGTTAGAGCTTGTATAGTTGTGTGAGAAAATTGGACTTTGAGAGCTACTCTTTTGTATTATCCTATTTATATTCCATTTGTAAATTCTCTATCGTATTTGTATGTGGAGTAGGCCAAAGACATAGCCATGTAAATCTTTATATTTCTTGGTCTCTAATCATAATTTTAAACGTTAAAAATGGTTTTAATTTGCATAAAACATGAATCATATGGGCGTAGTCACTACAGTAGATTCACACTTAAATTTACACATAACTTCATCTTCTTAACCTCTAATACCCATTTATATTCACCTATAAATAGGTAGGTATTACTTTTCTTCCATTGTCAATCCAGAAATCAATCCAAGTGCACAGACATTTGAGTTACAGCTTGTGTAGTTGTGTGAGAAAATTGGACATTTGGTATTTTGAGAGCTACCCTTTTGTATAATAATGTTTATATTCCTATAGTAAATTATCCTTCTTATTCACACGTGGAGTAGCCCAAAGACATAAACACGTAAATCTTTATATTTCTTTTTGTCTCTATCGTATTTTTAAATGCTAAAATGTAGATCCATTAAGAGGGGGGGGGGGGGGGGAGGTGAATAGAGTCTGTGTGTGCAGCAGAATAAATATCACCACTAAAATTTTTATATGGCAGTAATCAAGCTAATATGAAACATGCAGTAAAAAAGTAAATGCGTAAAGTAAGGAGATCAGAAAGAGCAAACTCAAACGCCGGATTTTATACTTGTTTTCCTCTGAGAGGACTAGTCCAATCTCGAGAACTCTAGCTCAATGTTGAATCCACTATCTCGTGGAACACAAGCTATGAATCTGAAGTGCTTGCAACTCCCTACAACACGTGCTTTAATCTGAAGAGCACTACTTCACATCCACAAGCCTTTGATCCGAAGGACTTGTCGATTTCAGAAACAAGATGAAAACGAAATTGTTTTTAAGCCTTCTTTACAACTCGATCAAACTTCTAGATCGAAACGAACTGGCACTGGCTTGGCTAGGAGTCGTAAAGGCATTGGTTTGAAAGAGAATAGCTCAGAGAACTATTTGAAAGAGATAGAGAAGGGAGAATGAGATGAGTGAAAAGAATGAGAAACTCCTCTATTTATAGGATTTTTGGGGACCGAACTCGGTCAGAGTTCGGTTACCTAACGTTCAAAAAATCGAACATTGGAGCCGAGTCTACAGGGAGACTTAATCCAAAGGAATACTGGTTCAGGTTGACCGAGTTCGGTCCGAGTTCTGTTGCCCTGTGACCAATTGGTCAATGTGTAGAATTTTGGATTTTTGGCTCAATGTGTAGGATTTTTGATATGTGGGCTGTTTTTGAAATGTGGACTGACTTGGGTAGGCTTTTTGAAAGTGGACTTTTGGAAAAGCTAAACCTGGGCCAATTCGTCCGATGTACATTTGTTCCTATGACTCAATAAAGAAAATACATAAGAAACAGAAATTTTGTCTTGAACAACTTTTGTACTACTTGGCTTGGCGAAGACATAATTAGATACATCATCACAATTTGTTATCAGTTGTACCTACAGCAGTAAATTATTTGTTATATCTAAATTAGAGTATTAGTCGTTTATCGAAATCAGGTATGTCCATTACCAATGGACCCAAAAAAAGTTTTAAATTGCATAAAACATGAATCATGTGTGCATAGTCACTATGGTAGTATTCACACCTAAGTTTACACTTAAGTTCACATTCTTAACCTTTACTACCGGTTTAAATTTACCAATAAATAGGTAGGTCTTACTTTTCTTCCATCATCAATCCACAAACCAATCCAAGAAGTGCACAAGCATTTGAGTTAGAGCTTGTGAAAAAATTAAAAATTTGGTATTGTGAAAGCTACTCTTTTGTATTCTCTTGTTTATATTCCTTTAGTAAATTCTCTATCGTTTTAGCACGTGGAGTAGGCCAAAGACATAAGAACGTAAATCTCTATATTTTTAGTCTCTATCATATTTTTAAATGTTACAAATAGTTTTAAATTGCATAAAGCATGAATCATGTGTGCATAGTCACTATGGTAGTATTCACACATAAGTTCATCTTCTTAACCTCTACCACTTATATTTACCTATATAGGTAGGTCTTACTTTTCTTCCATCATTAATTCACAAACCAATCTAAGAAGTTCACAAGCATTTGAGTGAGAGCTTGTGTAGTTGTGTGGAAAATGGACAATTGGTGTTTTGAGAGCTGCTCTTTTAAATTCTCATGTTTATAATTTTTTAGTAAATATATATCATATTCGCACGTGGAGTGTGCCAAAGACATAACCACGTAAATCTTTATATTTTTTTTGTCTCTATCATATTTATAAATGTTACAAATAGTTTTAAATTGCATAAAACATGAATGGTGTGTGCATAGTAACTATGGTAGTATTCATATTTAAGTTTACACTTAAGTTCACTTTCTTAACCTCTACTACCCATTTATATTTAGGTAGGCCTTACTTTTCTTCATTCATCAATCCACAAACCAATCCAAGAAGTGCACAAGCATTTGATTAAGAATTTGTGTGAGAAAATTGGACATTTAGTGTTTTGAGAGCTACTCTTTTGTATTCTCTCCTTTTTCTATTCCTTTAGTAAATTATCTAACATATTCGCACATGGACTAGGCCCAAAGACATAACCACGTAAACCTTTGTATTTCTTTTGTATTTTACTGTTCTTCGTAGTTTTACTTGTATTGTTGAATTATTTTTGTTTCTATGCTAATCCGTAATAGTTTTCGTCTCGATCCCCAATTTGTTCATAGGCCATGAACATTTTGATGACATTTTTGCAAGTACACCAAGAAGCTTAGAAATAACTCCTCTTATGATAAATCATTTTAGCCAATGAAATCCTACTTATCAATTTAGCCAGTTGACATTTTTCTTTTTGATGTATTTTGCAATGTATCTAGAAATACATATTAGTTTTGATGGAGATACTACTAGCTTAACGACATGCAGTCTACTTTGCATTTGACATTCTTGGTGCTGATTAATCGATTTCATTGTTATACGGCAGACATTAGGCTTAATGTGTCTTCTTGGAAAGAAAGAAAAAAGGAAACTTGGACATCCACTATATATAGAATTTTTTTATGAACAAGGATATAGTTGGTACAATTTTGTCTACCTAATGGCCCACAACTCAGGCCGAAAGGCTATAATAACTCACACCTATTCCACTGTTGCCGGCCTAAAGGCCCGTTACTATACTCATTGGCCCGTAATTTGTCGTCTCCTGACATGTAGCTCCCATCGACTGCTCACTTTAATTTGCCACAACTGAAAATTAAACTGCTTCGCCCAAGGCTTGAAGGGACTTGAACCCACGACCTTGGGAGGTGACTCCCAGGTGCGTGTGTATATATATATATATATATATATATATATATATATATATATATATATATATATATATATTCCAAAAAAAATTCAATTATTTCCATCATGAGTTTTTGTATTCCTAGGAATCCATTTCCTATTCCTTTCCATGGGAAAGGAATTCAACATTCCCATACCCATGTTTGGTTAGGTTGGAAATATGTAGTCCAAAAAATTCAATTATTTCATTTCCATGTTTGGTTCACACATGGATAGGAATCTTGATTTGTTTAAATTTTCATAAATATCCTTTCATTAATTTTATGATGTTACTATTATCATTCACATGTTTGGGATAGAAGTTCGTAGTTTTGAAAGTAAATAGAGGGTATTAGCGTCTAAACAAAATACTCAAACAACATTCCTAAGAATACAAAACTATTCCCGGAGGGGGGGGGGGGGGGGGGGGGGGGGGGGAATCTAGACATACGAAACATAGGTAAGGAATTCAAAACACATTCAAGCCTCCAAAACTTGAACCCAACGCCCCCTAACACTATGTTTGGGAACATAGGAGGGGAGGGAGAGGAAAATTGAGAGGAAGGAAAATTGAGGGAGAGAAAAATTAACTTTACCTCTTCTTGTTTGGATGAACAAAAAGTAGGGGAAGGAAAAGTTTAAAAACAATTTTTTATTTGTTTATGGATATAGGTATAATTACTATTTCCTCCTTGGTATTCTCAAATGATGATTTAATATTAACTTTTTGAGGGGTAGTGGGGTAAATTCACTCAAATTTCTCTCATCTCTCCATTTTCCTCCCACATTTGGGAGGAAAATTTTTTGGTGGGACCCACTACTTTTCCTCTCAAATTTTCCTCCCCATGTTCTCTCCCCCTTTCCAAACACCATCATTTAAAATTTTCCTCTCACTTTCCCCTCAACTTTTTCCTTCCTCCCATTTTCCACCCTTCCCAAACAGTACCTAAGAGAATAAACAAAGAAACTGGATCTTTCAGATTACACAACTGGACTGGCACCTACAGGTTATATCAGAACTATGAGCTGCATGCATATGTTAGTGTGCAAAATCAGGTACTGAGGAGTACTGACCTCAAGCCATGAGTATATACAAACAAGAACCAAGAACCTGCAGAGGATGTGTAACCTAAGAAAACCAGAACATTATGACACTTGGAATGAAATTTGGAACATGAAATGCCACTTGGTATTGAACAAGGTACAAAGGGGTACGCTTCTTCAAAAAATGAACTTGTGTTAACTGCAAGAGAAGTCACATGCTCGTTAACTTTGGCAAGAAAAAAAGTTGTTCAGCTCAAATATAAACTTGACTAGAAAAAAAGTTGTTCAGCTCAAATATAAACTTGACTAGAAAATAAATTATGTAACATGAGACTCAAAAATTGATATGATACACATACTAATATTGCTGCCATATCTTAGAGATTAACTGATATATCCAACATCAATTTTAACCGTAAATTTAGCCCTCAAACAATCTACTAGGATACGGAGACATAGGTGGGAAGAATATCCTGGCAAAGGACATATAATAGCCAGAATAGGAGCAATTGATCACAACTGGAGAATTTACTCCAGCTTGTCGGGCATGGTCACACAGTTCAGCTATCCATGGGCAGTTCTCCACAGTTTACGATCCTGCAGGGCAGCGTGGGACATCAGTTCTACTGTTACTTGAGATTTAGTTTGCGCACTGCATCCATTCCTCCAGAACATGTCCAAGACGACATGACGTTATCCAACATGGAGTCTGTTTACATACAATAAAAATAACATAATGAGTACAAGCTGCCATTCCAAATGCTTTAAATATGGAGAAATTCATATTTAGGACTAGCTTCTATATTGTGAAATAATCAACTTTCAATATGAAAATTGTTGAGAATCAATAAGGGACTTTTAGTCCCACATCGAAATATGTAGTATGTAGAGGAGCTAGACTCCCTATAAGTAGTGAGTAGTCCATCAATAAAATATACAACTATTTTCTACATGGTATCAGAGCCATAACACTCTCTCTCTCTCTCCACAAAAAATTTTTTTTCGACAACCCCACCCCCTGATCCCCCCGGCCTCCACCCACTGCGCCCCCCCTCCCGGCACACCCTCGCCGACCCCTCCTCGCAGAACCCCCCGACACCCCCTGCAGAACCCCCCCCCCCCCCCCCCCCCCCCCCCCCCCCCCACCCCCCCCCCCCCCCACCCCCCACCACCCCCCCCCCTGCAGAGAACCCCCCCCCCCCCCCCCCCCGACCCCCCGCGACCCCCCCCCCCCCTTCCTCCAGACCCCCCCCCCCCCCCCCCCCCCCCCCCCCGAACCCCCCCCCCCCCCCCCACCCCCCCCCCCCCCCGACCCCCCTCTCACTCGCCGACCCCCCCCCCTTCCTCGCAGAACCCCCCCGACCACCCCCTGCAGAACCCACCCCCCCCCGGACCCCTATCTCCCGCAGCACCCTGCCGACCCCTCTCTCCCGCAGCCGCCCCATCAAACCCTAACCCTAACCCTAGCTTTTTGCTATGGAAACCCTAACCCTAGACCTAGCAGCCCATCAAACCCTAACCCTAGCTTTTAACAAACAAAAAAAAAAGAAAACAAAAAAACAAAACGGCGTATTTTGAATAGAGACGGCTGTCAAATCTTTATTTGCACCAACTCTGTTCCGTGCTTACGCCGTTTGGAACTAACAAATGCTTTATTTGTTATTCCTTCTTCATATCGTGATCTATGCAGAGACTGATCATGTCTTCTCTGGTGTCCTGATATGTTCACTTTACATGCGCGCCGGTGCTGGCCAAGTTAGTAGCGCATTAGTAAAGTCTCTGGCGTTGAAGAAGACGACGTCGACGACGACGAGACGACGACGTTGGGTCAGTTGCAGACTCCGACGACGACGAAAAAGACGACGAATTGAGTTCATAGTTGAAGACGCCATGGATTCGATCAGTGGCAAACTGACGGCCGAAGAGATGAAGGCCTTGGTTGATGATATCTTATCCAAGAGATTAACCGAGGTAACCCCACGTGTGATCCATTCTGATGTGGATCCGTCGCCTTACAAAATGGGGAAGCTGGAGAAGCTGGAGACGAAGTTGGAAGGAACTTCCAACTATTTGAAATGGTCGCGGCAGGCGATACGGACACTGAAGGGACGTGGCTTGGTTGGCTATGTCACTGGCCAAGCCAAGGCGCCAGCCGATCACTCCAAGGAGTTTGCTGTGTGGAAGATTGTCAACAACGTCGTGGCTGGGTGGTTGACTGCCTCTTTAACCGACCAGGTGTCGGGCAATGTCGAGGCTATGGAGGCTGCTGCTGATATATGGCAAACTCTCAAAGATATGTACTCCGGCTCCGGCAACCCTATGCGCGTCTTTCAACTGCAAGATGAACTCGATAGGGTGGCCCAAGACGACCGTCTCTGAGTACGCGGCCCTGTTGAAGAAGTATTGGTCTGATCTGGATCATTATGATCCTCTTGTGATGGAAGATGCACAAGTCGAACCAGCCTTCGCAAAGTACTTTCAGACGTTCCTGGCGTATATTTCCCGGCAGCGTATGATGAAATTCCTGAAGGGACTACACCCTGTATTTGAGCAGCGACGGAATATCCTCCTATCCCAACCCACGCTTCCGACCTTGGAAGAAGCTATAGCTGTTATGACACAGGAAGAAGCTCGACTGAAGTTGATGCCCAACAAGGGCTCCTCCCAGGGGGAGCCAGTCGCGGTTGAAAAGTCTGCCCTTGCTGCCTTCAATCAACCTCCATCTATGGGTGGTGTTTGTCACAATTGTGGTGACTCCGGACATTACATCCGATTTTGTCCAAAACCCTTGCGCAATCAGTCTCCTGATCGAGGACGGGGTCGTGGAGGCCGACGTGGTGGTAGAGAAGGATATGCTGGTCGAAGGGGCGGCCACAAAGCAAATCTGGCGGAAGAAGGGGGAGAGCATCACCTGGCTGAAATAACCCCGCTTGAGCGGGAGTTCCTTGAGAGGTTACGTGGCACAAAGCTGGGTTCTGCCGACAGTCCTGGGGCGTCTTCAACCTCGGGCGATCACTTCACTTGCTTTGCCCAAACCAGTCGATGATTCTGCACGTGCTCTTGCATCTATCCATCAGCCAGGATGGATTATGGACTCTGGGGCATCTCGCCATGTCACGGGGTCCCGTGGTGCGTTTCGGAATATACTCCTTACCATTGCCGGAGAGTATTCAGACCGCTGATGGTACATCCAGCCCTGTAATGGGTAAAGGCACTGTCGCATGCACCCCTTCCATCACTCTAACCAATGTCCTTCATGCTCCAACTTTTCTGTCAATCTTTATCCATTAGTGCCATTATACTTGATCTTAACTGTACTGTTTCCTTTGACATTCCTTAGGCGACTTTTCAGGAGAAAGGGACAGGACGACGACTTGGGACTGGCACATGGCATAAGGGGCTGTGGTATTTAGACAGGACTGGACTGGACAAAGCATTGGCATCCTTGGTAGCAGACGCACCACCAGAAGCTTCCTGTCGCAGTGTTGAAGCCGACTTGCTACTCCACCACCAGCGTGTCGGTCATTCCTCTTTTCCGGTTATTGGTCGAATGTATCCGTCCTTATATCAAAGGACTAATAAAGAGAAGTTATTTTGTAATGCATGTGCTTTGGAAAAAACATACCAGAAGCTCGTATGTGAACAAGGAATAGGAGTTCAGCTGCTTTTGACATGATACATTCAGAGTATGGGACCCTTGTCCTACAACCGGGATTAACGGCTTTCGATGGTTCGTCACCTTTATTGATTGTTATACACGTGTGACATGGGTCTACCTTCTGAAGAATAAAAGTGACGTCCTTGAGGCCTTTCAGGACTTTCATCGACGAGTGGAAACACAATATGGCGCTAAAATTAAGTTTCTGATCCGACAATGGGACGGAGTATACGAATAAGCGGGTTGCTGAGTATTTTTCCACTCATGGAATACTTCATCAAACTTCATGTGCTTATACTCCGGCCCAAAATGGTGTGGCGGAACGAAAAAAAAACAGACACTTGCTGGAAGTTGCACGGACGATGATGCTGGCTATGAATGTCCCGAAACACTTATGGGGGCAGGCTATATTGACGGCCTCTTATCTCATCAACAGAATGCCATCTCAGGTATTGGACTGGAAGACACCATTGGAGATGCTTACTGGAGCAACTACATACACTGTTCCACCAAAAATTTTTGGATGTGTATGCTTTGTCCAGGATAATCGGCCAGGCGTTGGCAAACTGGATCCTCGGGCAGTTAAATGTGTCTTTGTCGGTTACACGGCGACTCAGAAGGGTTATGCCTGTTGGAGTCCAGTCGAGCGGAAGATGTTTGTCAGCATGGACGTTACTTTCAGAGAACTCGAACCATACTATGGTTCGGATGAAGGTTCCACATTTGGTGACACACCTAACACAGATGGTGTTCGATGTGAGGGGGAGATAATAAGCCCAAATGTGGTCGTCGGATCGGTTCCGTATCCAGTTGTAGAAAACTGGACGAAAGGGGGAGAGCACAGTGACTCAGATACATAAAATGAAGAAGAGGATCCATATGTTACGCAGGAGGAGCAGCAGACAAGGGAAAAGGAGCTCCAAGTCTACAGAAGAAGACAACAGAAGTCCAGTACTGTGCCTATGCCATGCCCTGTGCCTACTGTACCAAGTCCCTTGTCTACTCCTGCTCCAACTCCTGAAGATGTTGCCCCCGCACTGAATCACTCGGATTCTGATACGGATCTCTCCGACTCGGATGGTATGATCTCCACCACCTATTGCTCCCTTAAGGAGATCTTCTCGCATCAATGCGGGTAAGGCTCCTGCTCGTTTTGATGATTACGAACATGACATTGCCAACTTCTTGTCTTATTCTAACATTTCTTCGAATTATCGAGCCTTCATTGCATCGTTAGACTCTACTTCGTTGCCCAAGTGTTGGCAGGAAGCAAAGAAAGATCCAAGGTGGAAAGCTGCAATGATGGAAGAACTTGGAGCACTGGAGAAAAATAAGACATGGGAGCTGGTTCCATTACCCAAAGGGAAGAAAGCTGTGGGATGCAAATGGGTGTACACAGTGAAAGAGACGCCAGAAGGAAAAGTAGAGCGGTACAAGGCGAGGTTGGTTGCAAAAGAATTCACACAGTCATATGGAATAGACTATGATGAGACTTTTGCCCCAGTAGCAAAAATGAGCACCGTGAGAACTCTGGTCTCCATTGCAGCGAACTATGGGTGGAAGCTGTACCAGTTGGATGTGAAGAATGCCTTTCTTCATGGGGACCTGCAAGAAGAAGTATACATGGAGCTCCCGTCTGGGTGCTATGCGACGGAATCAAACGGAGGGACGTCGCAAGGAAAGGTGTGTAAACTGAAGAAGTCACTATACGGGCTCAAGCAATCTCCTCGAGCCTGGTTTGACAGATTCAGAAAGGCTGTTACAGGCATGGGATACCGTCAAACAAATGCAGATCATACGGTCTTCCTTCAGCATGCAAAAGGCCACACCACTATACTTGCTGTATATGGGATGATATAGTGATCACAGGTGATGATGAAGTCGAGATCACTAAACTGAAGTCAAAACTCGCGAAGGAGTTTGAAGTGAAAGATTTAGGAGCGATAAGGTACTTTCTAGGTATCGAGGTGTGTGAAGGTGAACAAGGAATTGTTCTCTCACAGAGAAAATACACACTAGATCTGCTGAAGGAGACAGGGATGCTGGGATGCAAAGCAGCGGTCACTCCAATTGACCAGAAGTGCAAGTTGGGAGCAGAAGCAGGAGAGCCCGTTGATCGTGAAAGATATCAACGACTTGTAGGGAGATTGATTTATCTGGGACACACTCGCCCTGATATCTCATTTGCGGTGAGTGTAGTGAGTCGCTACATGCATGATCCAAGAAAGGGTCATATGGAAGCAGTATTTCAGATCTTGAGGTATCTGAAAGGAACGCCGGGAAAGGGGCTATGGTTCAAGAAGAATGGACGCATAGAAGTTGAGGGATACTGTGATGCAGACTGGACGAGCTGCATAGACGACAGAAGGTCTACCACGGGATACTGTATTTTTGTAGGAGAAAATCTGGTCTCATGGAGAAGCAAGAAACAGTCTGTGGTAGCACGGTCGACAGCTGAAGCAGAATACAGAGCAATGGCTCTGGGAGTGTCAGAATTGCTGTGGGTGAAAGCGTTGCTGTCAGAGTTAAAGCTAGACAAGGGAGCACCATTACGTCTTCTGAGCGATAGTCAAGCTGCAATAAGTATAGCTAACAATCCCGTTCAGCACGACAGGACGAAGCACATCGAGATTGATCGATTCTTCATCAAGGAGAAGCTGGAACTAGGGATACTGAAGATTGACCATGTCCGCTCAGAAGAACAAGTTGCAGACTGTCTGACGAAGGGTCTTAGTTCATTAAGTCTGTCGAAGCTATGTAACAAGATGGGGATGATCAATATCTATCGCCCATCTTGAGGGGGAGTGTTGAGAATCAATAAGGGACTTTTAGTCCCACATCGAAATATGTAGTATGTAGAGGAGCTAGACTCCCTATAAGTAGTGAGTAGTCCATCAATAAAATATACAACTATTATTTTCTACAAAAATCTTCACAGAAATTTTCCCTCCCCCAACCGAGAAGGTACAGACTTCGAAGTGGGAAACTCAAGGGGATGATTTGTGTTCTTATTTCTTAGAAGCAGCTCTGAGATACTGTGGGAAATAAGTAAAATTATAGTCAGAAAAATGAGTGGCAACAACTAGTACTTTAGAAAGATTAAGGATGTTTGCATGCAAAGGATTATTTTTCAAAAGTGATAGAAAGAAGGAAAAGTGAGCCGGAAGACTTGTAGAAGAAAAGAAAAGGCAAATAATGTAAGCATTGTCTCCTGGTCAATGAATTTTTTTTGGCCCTTTAATAAAGTAAAGATGATCTAGATCGTTGTGTTGCTCTTCCCTGTTTAATGTTGGCTCATTTGTATGCAACCGAAAATAGCATTAAAGTAATTTCAGAGATTATAGACAAGTGAAAAGCTAGATAACCTTCACAGTGCATATGAAAAATTGGCTTCCATTGGTATCAGGGCCAGCATTAGCCATGCTCAGAACACCAGGTCCAATGTGATTTACTGTAGAAAAGAAAGTAATCAGAGGATGGGTACAGCAATGATATATCAGTATTTTCCTAATTAAGCACTTGACAAATATCAAATTAGTAAGCAGACACATAAAGGGAGTAAACTAAACGATCAGGAACCAGAGAGAAAAATAGAGGATTGAAAAAGGTTGATTTCCAACATTTATAGCAATCTACAGCTGCATCAGTTAAAAAACATTGAGGGATACCTGTATTCAAAATAAAGAACCTATAGCACTATGTAAATAACCAAACCAACAACAGCACTTGAAAGTTGAAAGGTTAAGATTTAGTCCACCGGTCACTATGAAGCAGACATCAAAACCTAGGGTCTAGGAGGAATATAGATTAACCTGGCCATGAAAAGAATGTATTAGCAAACATTGGAGATTTCATGAAACATATGCATAAACAGTCAAACAAAGGAACAAAAGGTAACTCAACGAATTTAAAAAAGTATGACCATAGGGGAAGTGAGGATGGTTGCCAGTGAGAGACCATAAACAATGGAAAGATGTTCGAATAATATCATAGTAGATTGCCATGAGATTGGTATATTGGATTGGCAAGGGGATGAATCACTCTTGCCATGGATCTTCTTTCTATTTTCTTGACACACTGGTTCATCAAAGCTGTAGCATATCAATGAAGAAAAGAAACTCAAGAGGAAGATTGTTGTCTGCAAGTAATTATAACTTAAGACACTGGATCCTAGTTGCAGAGAGCTCATGACTCGCCGACAAATCGATCTTCTTTGTTGTATAATGTATTAGAGTCTGTATTATGTGTGTTGGGATTGTGGCTCATGGTAGCCAATCCTAATCATAGTTGGCTTGTAAGTTTTTGGGCGTGACAATAAAGTCCTAAAGTTGTTTGGACTTGTGGGAAATTATGCAAACCGGACTAGGATTGTCTTGGTTTGTGGTTCCCGAAATAGCATTATACCATATATTTATATATGGTGGCCGGTTGGTTGTGGATGTGTGTTTTGCATGGAAATCGGCAACAAAAAGAAACACAACACTAGTCTTGTTGGTGGGTTGTGATCACAATAGAAAATAAAGAGAGAGAAAGAGAGAAAGAAAGAGAAGAGAGAGAGCAAATAAAAGAAAGGAAGTTTTCTTTGTAGTTCTCAGGGTGCTCTCTCAGACTTCTCGGTTCTTTGCTTCTCTCGGATTTCTCGATATTTTTTCATTTTAGTTTTCTAGGGTTGTTTTATGTATAAAAAGTTTTGTGGATCTTGGAAAGCTTTGTAAATTTTGATATACTAGTGATGTTGCTCTCCTTGTGTTTTTTACCATTTAGGGTTTTTCACGTATAATCATTGCTTCTTTGTGCTTCTAATTTGTAATCTTTATTTACTGTGAAAATTGACTATTGGATTTGTTAGTGATTGTCGGTTCGTCATTGATGTGTATCTTGGGAAATAGATTCCTGTGTTATTCCCAACAAAGTGGTATTAGAACTTACGCTAAAGATTCAAAAGATCTGCAATGACGACAAAGCGTACGGCAAATGCTTGGACGGTTCAAGGTGGAGAAGTTCGATGGCAAAGAATACTTTTGGATGTGGCAGAAAAGGGCCAAAGAGAGATCGGTGCAAGAAGGCCATCATAAAGTCTTGTTCGAAAAAGCAAAGAAGTAGAATTCAATAAAGGATAACGAGTCGGAGGAGATGGAGATAAAAACTATAAGTTCCATCAGGCTATGTTTGATCAAATATTCTTTTCAACATTGTAAAGGGAGAAAATGTGGCTAGACTTTGGGAAGAGCTGGAGACGTTGTATATTGTGAAGTTTGTAACAACAAGGCTCTACCTGAAGAAGCAACTATATGGCCTAAGGATGAAGAAAGGTGAAAAACTATTAGAATACTTGAACGTTTTTAACGGACTTTTGAACTAACTTCACATCATTGGTGCAAAAGTGGAGGAAGAAGACAAGGCCATGTTGATTCTTATCTCACTTCCATATTCGTACGAGTACATTGTGACAACGCTTCTGTATAGGAAGGATACGGTAAAGCTGGAGGATGTCACTATATCACTTTTATTTAATTAATTGTTGAAAATTTCTACTCTTGAAGGTGAGCAATTGGCGGTGGAAGCAAACGGAAGAGTAAGGTCGTTTAATAAGGGATCGAAAGCGGCATAATCTCGATCGATATCAAGGAAGGACGGCTTGTGTTATCATTGTAAGGAATTTGGCCATATTAGAAAAAATTATCCGCAGCATGGGGAGAAGGATCCTAAAGATATAGTGATGGTGGCTCAGGTGTGTGATGACATTTGGGACGATCTCCTCAGTCCCAGGGTAAAAACGTTACTCCTATTTGGACATTGAATTATGGTACTTTGCTACATGTTTGCTCGAATACGTCTTATTTTGCTTCTTTGGAGAACAAGACGGGTACTTTTTGTTTGGGTGATAACTCAATTTGTAAGATTGTTGATAAATGGACAATAGATATTAAGATGTATGATGGCATAGTGCGCAAGCTCAATGGGGTACGGTACGTACAAAAGATGCACAAGATTCTCATATCGTACGGTATGCTAAACTCCACGGACTATGAATTTTCAACGAGAGATGATGTTATGATGGTGACATGGTTGCACTGTGCTCATGAAGGAAGAGAAGTGTGATATTTTACCAACTGATAGGGGACAACGTTCAAGGTGATGCTCGTTTGTGTTTTGCAGCGATATGGCTGGATTCATGATGGTTCCTCTACAGTGGGTCAATCTTCCGTGACTCTATAATGGAAGCCAGTTTTTTAATTGATCCGGGAGTCACAAAGGTTATTTTGGAATGCTCTAAAGTAAGCATTATTGCGGACGTGAATGCGAATTCGAGCACGACCTGGTTCGAAGTCGACTTGCGACTATGTAGTTGGTGTCCCGGGAGGGGTAATTCGTGAGATCGTGACTACTATTTGAATGTTTGAAGACTAAAGATCCTACTCGGTGTTTGGGTTGGATGACAAACAAGAGTCAAGATGGTGATTGTTGGAATTGTGGCTTATGTTAGCCAATCCTCATCATAGTTAGACTTTAAATAAAATATAGGAAGTTTTTGGGCATGACAATAAAGTCCTAAACTTTTTTGGAGTTTTGGGAATTATCCAAAATGACATAGGAGTGCATTGGTCAGTGTTTCCCTAAGGTAGCAGTATATCATATGGTGACCGGCTGGTCGTGACTTTGTTTGCTTTGTATAGAACTCGACAACAAAAGGAAAGGCCACAAAAGCCTTTGTGTTTACGGATTGTAACTATAATATAAAATTAAAGGAAGAGAGGAGAGAGAATAAAAAAAAGTTTTGTTTGTAGTTATCGGGGTCTCTTAACTTCTCGATTCTTCGGCTTCACTTGGGTTTCTCGATAACTTTTTTCTTGTAGTTTTATAGGATTGTTTTAAGAAGCAAAAGTTTTGTAGATCTTGGAGAGCCTTATAAACCTTGATTTGTCGTAGTGATCTCGCTTCTGTGATTTTTAACGGTTAGAATTTTCCACGTCTAATTCTTGCGTCTTTGTGCTACTAATTTGTGATCTTTATTCTCTGCAAAATCAGTCATTTGGTTCGTCATTGATCGTCGGTTCGTCACAGACGTGTATCTTGGAAAATAAATTTCGTTGTTATTCCCAAAAATGTGTTATTCTATGAGAGGTCCCTATAATTAGGTCTTTCTCATAGTTGTCAAAGGTGAAAAGTGCCTATAGGCACAATGGCTCTCTGGAGTCCAAGTGCAAAGGCCATCTGGAGCCTAGACATAAAGCACAAAAGCGAAGCATACACCAAGTACAAGTAACATTTAGCACAGTCTTTTGTGGGATCAGCAAAAAATGACTAAGTTCATCCCAAATTCTTGTTTATGTGTTCCATAGGTACCACTACCACTTATGGTCACTCTTGTTTGTAGTCGTAGTTGACGATGGGAACTGTTTTATGAGGACAATAAAGAGGTGGTAAAGTCAATTAGGAGAAGTTCATGCAACTACGAGCACAATTGTGAAAGGAGGTGATGAGATGCCATTGAGGATAGATGTTGTCAAGGAGGAGAAGTCAACTTACATGAGTGCATCGGGGTTCGAGGATTGTTGCATAGAGGACATGTCGTAGAGGAAGAGAAGGGCGCTCGGTAGCCTTAGGTTGATGGAGGACAAAGAGAAAGGGATTGAGACGGAAGGTCGAGGCAGCCGGCCACAGTTAATGGAGATCAAAATAATTAGGGCTAGGGTTCCAAATTGGGGCACACATCGAGATTTTTAGAGAGAGATAAACTGGAGACTTGTACAAGATATTTACTTATGGAACATGTCGGGTTGGGAATTTTGGCCCTCGGGGCCTTTGGGCATTTTCTTTTACAAAGAACTCAAAATCAGTACATTATATCTAGGTGCGCGCCTAAGCAGCGCTTCGGTCGACTAGACATGCTTCGGATGAAACGAGGTGCAACCCTTCACCTCACTGCAGTTTGCACCTAGGCACGCACCTAGATGTGCTTTTAACAAAATTGGGACTCTTTGTTTCGTTAATCATCATTAATAGAACTTGGGTGGGGGGGTGGGAGGGGGGGGGGGAGACTTTTTGTCACACCGTATAGCCTAAAATAAGAGCATGTACATATCTAAAGTTATCTACAGCAGCATCTCTTAGGAGTATTGCCAAACCAAGCTAATTCAGAAAAATGGGCCTGGTTGTCAGGCTGTTCCTATAGCCAAGCCGCATGCCTCAAGGACAAAGAACTTACATGTGAAGCTTTCATCCTCAAATCTAGAACCATATATACTCCTTCCTCCAGTTCCCTGTAACCAAGCAGAATTTATTATGGGATAGGTACTCCTTATGTTCAGCGTACTGCAGAAACACATACTTGAGAGAAAGAAAAAAAAAATAACACATGCAGATAAAATATACTATTACATTTGTATCGACACCCCATTCAAGGTCTGCTCAGAAGGTAACCAAAAAACACATGCAGATAAAATATACTAATGTTCAGACTTCATATCTCGGGCTTTAAAGAGTGGAGTAGAAAGCATTATGCATATACAAACAGCAGGACAATTTGGTGAAAAGGAAGAAAAAAACAGACAGATCGTGCAGTTCTTAAGAAAGGAATTCACGTTAAATAAAGATCAAGATGATGATAGCTCACATTGTTACGCTCAAAATCTCCACCCTGAATCATAAAATCCTTGATGATTCTGTGAAAGGAACTACCTTTATAGCCAAACCCTTTTTCTCCTGCACAGGATCATAAAAATTAGCCAACCTTTAGTGAAATAAAAAAGAGTCTGATTGACCTAGGCATGATTCTGAGAAATAGAGTAGCAACATGAGAACTCACCCGTGCATAGGGCACGAAAATTCTCAACAGTCAAAGGAACAACCCCTCCATAAAGGCCTATTATAATCCTGCCGCCTGGTACTCCCCCAATTTCTACATCAAAGAAGCACCTCTTTGTTACTTCTGCTTGCAGCTCAAGACCCTAAGAATAACAACTCATTTCAGCCAGTTGAAAGTTAGAACTCATGGCTCCTAAGCACTTATATAAGTTGGCCAAATTTAAAGAGACAAGAACATGTCTCATAAACACGTCTGCATAGACACACATGCAAATAATGTATTTAGAACGGTGGCAAATAAAATGTTCAACAATGACACAGGAAAAGGATGGTTAGAAGAAAAACAAAAGAGAGGTTTTGCACGTTGAAATTCAATAGGGATAAAAGCCAGATGAATGGGCTGTTGACTGAAAGGTTTGCTTACTATAAAGGAGTTCAGGAAACACGGTTTATCATGCAAGCTATGTTGCAAGAATACGGATATGGATATGTATAAGGACACGCTACGGATACGGACACGATACAGATATGGAATATAGTCATTTTCAAATAAGTATATTCTAATCACCTAAGTTATATGAATACGGGCATGGATGCGGGTATGGACACGATACGGATAACATAGGATACGGGTATGGACACCATTTTGCCATGTCTGGGCAACATAGGATGCAAGGATCACCAGGCTTGCAAAAAACACTTCTACACCAATAAAAATATGCCAGGTAACTATACTTATGACATATGCAAGAATAATATCAAAAGGGAACTAAGACAAAGGTTTGACTAATACTTGACATCTTATATTGACAGGTATTTTTAATAAGCCCTTAGACGTTAGGGATAAATTGTTGCTATATCAGTTGATCAATCAAGAAAAAAGCTTCACAATAAGCAAATAATCTAGGTTCAACACAGAGTTAACGAATTATTTGTCCCATGCATACCACAGACCCTATTCTCATATCTCCAAATGAGTGTGCTACACACGCCCTTCATCAGAATCAGACTATTGGTCCCCAACGAGATAGAAATTAATCCACAAACATGTAGCTCGAGAAACAAAAAAAAAAGGAAACTCACCACAAATCGGAAGGGTTCCAATGGCTCTTATCGCATGGAAATGTAAATGGCCCCATTATAAAGAGCAGTCAAAGAGTTACAATTGTTAATATTGTTGGAATTATTCAATAATTATGGGGCCACACATGTAAAATTAATTGTGTTTGGGCTATCTAAATAATTAAGCCAAATTAAAGTGGTCTATTTGGAAAATTGGCATAAGGGTATAATTGTCATGGAATTAATGTGTAGATACCGGAGATAATTCTAATTTGATGAGGGCCAAATTAGAAATATCACAACACACATATCTATATATATGTGTATTCATTAGGGTTATGGTCCCCAACTCATACGGCCACCCAGAAGGGTTTTCTCTATTCTCTTCTGTATCCCCATCAACAAAGAGAGGAACAAAGATTTCATCTTTGTTATTAAGGGCCGTAGCGGGTTGGAAGATCGAATCCAATAAAGAGACGATTGCTTCAACATCCATCAAGTCTAGCAATGGATTCAGGTACGCTTCCGCAATTAATTTATGTTCTTCATCTCATGAATCGACATGGCACAATAAAATTTCTAAAAGTGGTATCAGAGCCTCCTTGTTTGATTTATGAGATTGAAGGTTTAGATTTAATTTTTGTTGTTGTTTAGGAACCCTAGATCGTAAGATCTAATTTAATTTAGGGTTTATGACAACGATGGGTCCAAGTAATATATTTTGGTCTATCTTTAGTTGTTCGCCATTGCGATGCTTCTGTTATCCACCGACATGTATTAGATTATATATGGATTCAGTTTTCACAGACGTGGCTATCCAATCAAATCAAGACAACGACGATTGCTGTTTCTTTGTTCTGTTGGAAACATGGCTATATATCGGTGCCTCCCTCTTCAATCACACAATGAAGTAGCTTGGAATATTTAAAATGACAGAGACCATTAATATTATTGTTTGTTGTTTCTTCTCCAATGCATGTTCTAGTTCTAACCTAGCGTGGACCATGGTGGTTCTTGAAAACTAATTGATTTGACTCACCAAGAAACCTCATGTTCTCTTCAAACATATGCTATAAAATTTTTTTTAGCAAACAAATTTCAATATTTCCTACGAAATCTCTAACAGTTGGTTGCAGCAACTCCAACCAGTGTCAAAATTGCAAACCTACTAACTTCCTGGGTTTGCAGTATGTATGCACTAATCAGATACATCACATATGGAATGCATTAGATTGTTTCTGATTTTAATTAGCAGATTGATCGATAAAGGGGCTAGACAGAATGCCAAAAAAAAAAAAAAATTAAAGCACTCGTAATTAATTTGGCCGAGTCCTGCATATTCATTATTTTAGCCAACTTTTACAAATGGGTCCTCCACATGATTGGAAATTCATGTCATGTGATTTATTAGCTTTAAGCAACATGTAGTAACAATAAGTTTGAAGTTTATGATAACGGTGAATAATATTTTGCCATTATCTATTGTTTTATTGTATAAAACAGATTTAGCATTTTCTTTATGGTATTGATATTGATTTGGATTCAGAAATATAGTTTTCGATAAATTCATGCAAAAACAAATTCACATGCATATGATTAAAGGAGATATCTTTAAGATATATGATTGTTTTTCAAATTAAAATTAGGATTTTGTCTTCGGTAGTTTTTATAAATAATCCTTATAGATTATTTGATATAATCTGTTAATGCATATATTTGACCTTCTATAGATTATTCTATTTAAAGTAATCCTTATGCATTATTTGATATTATCTTTGGATGCATATCCTCCGTAGATTATTTCATGAATTTTGTTATAGTGATAATATCCAATTTTGCCAAATTGAAATTTATGATTATGCTTTTGATTACTTTATTTGAGTAATAATCTTACGAATATGCATGTATATAAAGTTTTGGACATGATTCAGTTTTGTAAAATTTAGTCAACATTCAATTTTTTTTGGTGCCTTTTATGACTAGCAATAGTTGTCCAATATTCTAAGTAGACTCATTGAAACAAGATGTCGCCAAAGTGACATCTCTTGCGTAGATAGTCTACGAGGGATGTGGATGTGTGCATATTCATGCGGGTATTAGCCGGCCCAAAGAAAGGTTAATACTTGGTCGAATTGCACACATACTTGTGGTGATAAATGTGTGACAATTATACGGTTTACATGTAAATAATAACCCGATCCAAAGATAGGCTTACTATTTGACATGACTTATTGTCAACATTTGATCACTACACCAAGAGTACCACTTGCAGTTAATATCACTGTCCAAAGACTTGATATTAATGATGCATTAGGTATCTTGAGATGGGGTTCACCATTATTTGAATTTGTTTGACTATCTTTTATTCTTTGGTTTTTAATTAGAGCATATTTGTTTATTTATTTTTTGTTCTCCTTACAGCTAGTGTTGCTACAATATCTGCTAATCTGAACTCAATTCCAATGCTTAACGGGACAAACTTCAAGGACTGGAAAGAGAACATATATATTGTTCTCGGCTGCATGGATC
This sequence comes from Iris pallida, assembly GCA_029216955.1. Taxonomy (NCBI): domain Eukaryota; kingdom Viridiplantae; phylum Streptophyta; class Magnoliopsida; order Asparagales; family Iridaceae; genus Iris; species Iris pallida. The sequence continues at coordinate 2,420,530 of JANAVB010033817.1, forward strand.
TAGACCTTGCACTCAGGATTGAGCGTCCCACTACTCCTAAGGATGACAGTTCATCTGGTGACAGAGCGAACTTCGAAAAGTGGGAACGCTCAAACCGCATGAGTCTAATGATCATAAAGCGCGGTATTCCAGAGGCATTCAGGGGTGCAGTATCTGATAAGGTTACTAATGCCAAACAATTCCTTGCTGAAATCGAGAAGCGATTTGCAAAGAATGATAAGGCGGAAACAAGCACACTTTTGTTGCGCTTGATTACCATGAAGTATAAAGCAAAGGTAACATAAGGGAGTACATCATGGAGATGTCTCATATTGCTTCAAAACTTAAGACACTTAAGCTCGACTTGTCGGATGACTTGCTCGTTTATTTGGTATTGCTCTCACTTCCTACACAGTACACAGTACAATCAGTTCAAGGTCAGTTACAACTGTCAAAAGGAAAAATGGACTCTAAATGAGCTCATTTCGTACTGTGTACAAGAAGAGAGATTGAAGCAATATAAAACTGAAAGTGCTAATTTGGCTACCACCCCTAAAGACAAGTATAAGGGCACTAAGCGAAAAAATACAGAAGCTACTAAGGATCCAGTGCAAAAGAAACAATAAACTGAGGCCAATGGTTGTTTCTTTTGTGGCAAGCCGGGACACGTAAAGAAGGAATGTACAAAGTACCACGCATGGCGTGTAAAGAAAGGTACATTTCTTAATTTGGTATGATTTAGCTTCAGTATTAAGAAACACATGGTGATTAGATTTTGGTGCAACTACTCACATCAGTATTTCTATGCAGGGTTGTCAGATCTACCGAAAGCCAATTGATGGTGAAAGACACATCTATGTGGGAGACGGCAAGTCGGTAGAAGTGGATGCAATAGGACAAATTTTGGATATTAGTTATTATTGAATTTGATAGACAATTTCATCTAAAGCTTTTATTGTACCGTCTTTTAGACGAAATTTAGTTTCAGTTTTCTTGTTTGACAATCTTATTTATCATTGTTCATTTGGGAACAATAAAGTTTGATCTATCTTTAAATTCAAAATAATGTTGGTATTATTATTATTTTTATTTTAAATGTTTGTGACATGCTATTATCACTTGAAACTATTGCGTCCTAAAAAAACCTTGCATATGGAACCACGTGGTACTAAACACAAAAATAAAGAATTTTTTTTAGACAAGAAGTGTAATATTTTTTTGAGGATGTTGAGTTTGGGGGAGAAATAAAGTCAATGACATTGTCTTTGAGGAGGAATCGATTGCGATTCCTATTATCACTTTTGACGATGTGCAAGATTTTGCACCTGTCATTGATCAAGAAGTGAATTCGGAGCCTCAATAAGACAATGTCGAATTACCTCTATAAGTCGATGTTGAGCTACCTCAACAAGACAACATAAAGGTACCCCCTATTCAAGATAAGGTAATTGTTTCTGAGGAACAAACTCAACAACCTCAAAAGAAGAGGAAGGGATTGTTTTTTAAAGAGACTTTCTCTTTGGTTTCCTTGAAAGACTCTTTTTAACCAATCATAGTACTTGTTGTACATTTTAATATTGAGTTATATCAAATGGATGTCAAAACGGTATTTTTCAATGGTAACATTGACGAAATAATTTATATGGTGCAACCAGAAAACTGTGTCAGAAGACCCAAAGAATATGGTTCGCAAACTGACAGAATCTATTTATGGACTCAAGCATGCTTCTCGTTAAAGATACTTTGAGTTTTAACAAGTGACTATCTCGTTTGGTTTTGAGATGAACACTGTTGAAGATTGTGTGTATCACAAGTTCAGTGGGAGTAGAAATAATTTTCTGGTTTTGTATATTGATTGAAGTATTCAATGCAAACCAGGTGACACCTCTCGTTAAAGGAGACAAATTCGGTCTCAAACAAGTGCCCTAAGATTAGCCTTAAAATTAAGAAAATACAATAGATTTTTCCTTCATGATCAGTTGTAGGGAGTCTAATGTATGCTCAAGTATGTACGCGTCAGGATATTGCGTACATATTAGGATGTTAGACAGATATTTAAGCAAATATGGATGGATCATTGGATAGCAGCCAAACTACTTAAGTAACTAATAGAGAACAAGAAATTATATGCTCTTTGTAGGAGATCGGATAATTCTGGAGATCATAAGGTATTCTGACTCCGATTTTGTTGGATACCAACACAGCAGGAGATCCACATCAGGTTATGCTGACTAATGGAGATATTTTGGATGAGTGTCAAACACGCACTCATAATTTCTTCCATCATGAAAGCAAGGTTTATAACATGCTGTGGGGTATCTATTCAGGGAATATGGTTGCGAAATTGTTACAAGGCAGCGCCTACAGTACGGTATTGAAAGACCACATGAAATTATGGTGTGACAATAAATCAGCAGTACTGTATTCCAATAACAACAGAAACTTGTATGAGTCAAAGGATATTGACATAAAGTTTCTAGTTGCAAGGAAAGAATTCAGAATGGTTATAGTGTCCATATAGCACATTAGGACAAACTCCATGTTAACGGATCCGCTCACAAAAATATTATCACCGAGGGTCTTTCATGAGCATACTGTTCATATGGGTGTTAATTAAGAATATGGCAATATAGTGAGAATTTGTATTTTATGTATTTGGGTACTATTTAGTTTTGGACATATTTATGTATTAAAGTATTTTGGATATTTATCTGATCAGATATATGAAAATTCAGTTCATTCTGTTTTCATTATGTTAAAGTATTTGATCTTACTAAAGTTAAGAAGGACCAGTTGGAAATAGACATGTATTGATCACATTGCGTGTAATTTCCATGCTACGCATCCATGATTGATCTATGTCGTTTAGCTATATTGGTATATGTGACCATTGATGGTTTAGTTACGCTATATGTGACGAAGGCCGCTTTGATCCTATGTTGATATGGTTAATGGACAAGATTGTCCGGATATACCCTAAGGATTAAGATAGCAATTTATGAGCTCACTAAGGTTAACACAATTATAAGGTTACATGTGTGGCCCAGTGGGAGATTGTTGAAATTATTCAATAATTATGGGACCATACATGTAAAATTAATTGTGTTTGGGCTATCTAAATAATTAAGCCAAATTAAAGTGGTCTATTTGGGAAATTGGCTTAAGGGTATAATTGTCATGGAATTAATGTGTAGATACCGGAGATAATTCTAATTTGATGAGGGGCCAAATTAGAAATATCACAACACACATATCTATATATATGTGTATTCATTAGGGTTATGGTCCCCAACTCATACGGCCACCAAGAGAGGGTTTTCTCTATTCTCTTCTGTATTCCCATCAACAAAGAGAGGAACAAAGATTTCATCTTTGTTATTAAGGGCCGTAGCGGGTTGGAAGATCGAACCCAATAAAGAGACGATCGCTTCAACATCCATCAAGTCTAGCAATGGATTCAGGTACGCTTTCGCAATTAATTTATGTTCTTCATCTCATGAATCGACATGGCACAATAAAATTTCTAAAAAATATGCTTTCCATTAGCTCTCCCTAGTTATCCCGGTGCCTCCGGCACTCCTTGATAATTCACTTTTTGAAATTGCTTCTCATTTATGCACATGTGTCATATTCCTAACCATTCCTATCTTTTACTCGTAACCTCATGTTTTATCGGGAAAGACCGCTTTCTTTTAATCGTGACACTTATATAGATGACAGATACACGTGTCATATGTCTATCCATCCAATTCACTCCTAACTCGTGTCATATTTCTATCCATCCAATTCACTCCTAACTTTTAATCTCAACCCTTCTTTATCTTATCTTCTGTCGGAAAAGACCATTTTGTTTTGTTATATAGATTACTAGGATTCATTCACATCTCATCACATGTAAGACTACCCCTAGTGTATCACGTACCTCTTGACTATGTATATTGTACCGATACATGTATCACATACCACGACACACCACGAATCTAGTAACATTGGTTTACCACCGTTTCTGTGTATAACTGGCGGTGTATATCAGCTTCGGGATGCGAAAAATAGCAACGGCCATCCTTTTTAAGTTAAAATGTTTCGGCATTAACCACTTGACACAACACAGATAAAGATTTGGAAAAAAGAAATTAGGAGATTTAGAAGAAGTGTTCCACTACTGAGAATAACTGCTCACACCTTTAAAAAAATCTCACTTTCTTAAACTTGTCCATGTAGAGCAGGGTGCTGATGGTAAGAGCATCCACAGTGGGACTAGTTTCAAGTGCTATATTTGGTCTTTAGCCAAATTTTGTAGCACTTGATGGCTCCAATGGACTCTTGTCCATACTTAAAAAATGGTAGAAAGCTAAGAGACTCTCCAAATTTGGAGAGTCCACTAGTTGAGCTATATTACTTGCGGGCCCACCATATTTACTTTTCTCCTTCGTTCTTTTTTTGGAGTGTTGCCACTTATCAATTATGAAAGAAAAATGAGGAAAACAAATGGAGTGTTGCCACTTGTCAATTTGGAGTGTTATTTAGACTATATCATTGTGTACCAACATGAAGGGAATACTCCAAAATTAATTATTGGAGTATGGTTTGAAGTGATTTGGAGTATTGCCACTGTGGTTGCTCTAATCAATACAGTTCCACTACATAAACTCAAACAGGAACTTGCAATATGGTGATGACATGTGGCATTAATTTTCTATTGAGGCCCTTGGCTTTTTCTGGTTAGGCCCTTAAAAATCAACGGTGAGATGCATGTAATCCAACGGGTAGTAATGGCAGTCTCTCAAAAAGTTAAGAACTCACGAGTTTCTCTAGGATTTATGGTAATTAATTAATCAATACCTTCTCATTGTTTGTACACCTAATAAATGTAAGAACTTCCCTAACTTTGATTATGCGTGGTATTATTTTTCTATTTAGGTCCTTGGCTTTTTCCTGTTTAGGCCCTTAAAAAAACAACGGCTGAGATGCATGTAATCCAACGGGTATTAATGGCCGAGTTTCAAAAATTAAGAACTCCTCTAGGATTTTTGGTAATTAATTAATCAATTCCTTCTAATTGTGTGTACAACTCGTACAATGTAATAACTATTGTTAGTAATCACCCGAATAAACTCGTATTATATGCGAATTTTTTCGTATCTTTCAGAAACGCAGAATACTTGCGTACTTTTGACAGATTCGAATTAGTATACAAATTTTAAGCATGTGAAGTTTCAAACGTGTCCCGTATAAATTATTAAAAAAATTGGCACAAAAAATGTGATGGAAATATATTTAATTAATGAAATTTGACAACTTGTTTAAGAATGTGAAGTTTCTAACCTAAATATTTCCATTTGAGAAATATTTGACCAATTTTTTCAACGTATTTTACTTGCACTGTGCCGATTCGTACTCGTACTTTCGCCGTCCCGAATTTTTTTCCGTTTGCCGAACTGCTAACAAACTAAGAACTTTCCTAAATTTGTTACCGAGTCTCCCTGAATAAATATTTTAGAATATCAAGAAAGGATTAGTTAGTACTCGCGAGCGAATGGGGTTCTTTACTTACCGGCAATAACGAAGGTTTGAGGGGCTTTGCTTCTTTCTCGGTGGAGTTGGCGGCGGCTGTTGCGGGAAGAAACTAGCCTGGGTTTCCGGAGAAGCGGAGCGGAGAATCGAGTGGCGGGGTCAGCACTCTTGGGGGTTGCAAGAGCTCTTGGAGGTGAAAGCATGGATCGAGAAGCTATGGCGGATGGAGGCTTGCTAGCGGGGGAGGCATTGAGAGAGAAGGCGCACTGCAAGAAGAGACAAAACAAACAAACAAACAAACAAAAGAAAGGTTAGCATCGCTATAGTTTTTAGTCCCACATCGGTTGGGGAGGAGGAGGGATGACCGTGATTGTGGATGGAGAGAGGAGGGTGGTCATGTTGGAGAGGAGTGAAAGAAGAAAAGCGCTAGCTGAGGTTTCTTTTCCCAAACGGTCCTAATTTTTATACAGAGGATAAAATGGAATTATCTTTGGTTTGCACGGGAGGTACGTGGAGATATCCTCCCGCACTTGTCCGTCAAATTGAATCAAACGAAGTTTAATTTGCATCTAAATATTAACATTAACGCCAACTTACTAATACCATATTTTAAAATTGTGCAAATTCAAATTTTAGAATAAAAACATGATATAAATTTTAGGCTTAATTTCAACTTGATATTCTCAATTATCCCATTTTTCAACTTGATACCCTAAACATAAAAATATCCATGTCCATTTCTCTCCCTGCCCCCCTCCCCCCCGGACTGCCCCCCTCCATCCACCACCGCCACCCCTCGGCTGCCCCCGCCCCCAATCCCCCCTCGGCTACACCACCCTCTCCCTCCCGCCCTCTCTCCGTGCGCGCGCAGTCAACGACTCCGGCAACACCGCAGAGAAAGAGGATGTGTGTTTCACTACCCGCTTACGGATAATCAAGTACGAGTTCGTGTGTATGTTCAGTCTACGTCGCGATATCGAGAGTAGCGTGCTAAAGAAGATACGAATAAGGAAAGATAAATCCAATAAGATACGACTAAATCATCTAAAGTCGCAAGTCTAAAATCCACAAATTTTATATACAGGCCAAGTAATGTTTCGGAGACAAATCCGGTCAATCAACAAGGAAAACAACTACTAACAGTAATAAAAACTAGACATAGAAATTCTAGCAAAAATGCTCCAGGGATTGCCACCAAACTCTTATCCTGCCTCATTAGAAATATAAGACACAAATCAAATCATACCTAAAATGTCAACAGATCCAGTCATGATTGGAGCAAGTACTGTTACAATTGTACGCAATACATATATAAATCTATCATGATGAGAAACCGTACAATAAATAAAACTAGACTAGCAAGTAATGAACATCATGTAATGAAAACATATAATAAGACAGAGCTAGAAACATGAAAGCAAGTGTCACGACCCGCTACCCAAATTGTTGGGCCAGGCCGAGTCATGCCCAGCCTACGTTGAGATAAAACGTAGTAAGCTGTTCTAAAGACAACAGGATAAGACTAAATGTGCTAACAGTTCTATAAGTGAAGAAGAATCATAAATGCTCCAAACACAAAAGTCGTCGTATATAGTAAAATGTCCAAGTACAAGTGAACTGAAATGTAAAACTGGATACATGTCCAGTTACAAAATATGTAGCCTAATACATGACTACACTAAATATCCCAAACAGCTAAGCAAACTAGACGAGTCTCCCCGCAGGAACATCCTCGTATGGCAAAGCGGGTCCTCGGCAGTATCTCCATAATATGGGTCGCAGAGTAACTCCTCCTCAGTAAGGACACCTACAACGTTATCCTGTCAGGACGGAAGCAAGTACTGAATCTAGCAAACTAGCATATGAAACATGAAAATGAACATGTGAGGAATAACTGGAAACATGGCATCACATAGTCTATCATGGCAAGGACACATATGTCATAGAGACAGATGTATATGTAATGTTTAAAACTGTAGCAGGTACGTGATCGGTCAATAGATGTACAATGTACTGAGGCACAATGTAAATAAAATGTACATACGTACAAGTGCACAAGCATAGGTGTACATCCGTACAGAAATACGGAATAATGGCCTACGGCGCAGTATCATATAGAATGAACTTTCCTCGGTACGATAATGGGGGCATGATCACGTACTCAGCTACTAGTTTTCCCATAACCCATATTATATCATGTGAGAGATACATAAAAACTGTTCTAAGCATGGTAGTAACTGGAAGTACAACATGTGGCGTTTTAACTTGCTACCCCAAGGATCAGCATTTAACATGGTGGATTTTGCAGTTCATTTATGTGACAATATGTAAAGTTCGTAGAAAGTACTTGCCTCTAGCAAAGCAAAAACGAAACAAGCTGCGATAACAGTGCTATGGATGTCCGGTAACTCGTCACTGTAGAAGTAAATACAATAACTTAGCTTTTACACTAAGCTAAATACTAGGACACTAATTGGTGAAACACAACTTGTGACTGGACACCTAGCCAAAATGATGACTTTGGCATAGAAGACCAATGTGGGGTGACACACTACTTTAATTAACTTTGTAGGGTCTTTACACTAGTGAGGGGTGGGGTTCAACACGGCTAAAACTCAAAATAACACAAAAGCTACAAGTCGTAATTAATCAATAAATAAATCAAATGATCATTGTGTTCTAACAATTTTAGAGATAGACAAAAAGTCTAGTTTTACTTAAAGTAAAGTATCAAAGTGATTCTTGTTAATCATAGAAATTTATTATAATTTTTCTGGAGTTTATTTACCAGTACAAATATTTTATAAAATCAGTTTTCCTACGTATACAGAAAATAAGTTTTGGTTTCATATGCCAAACTAGTGGCAAAACAGTAAATTAAATACTACAAAAATTATACTAAATTAGCTAAATTAACATAGTATCTAAATACTATTTTTCAGAATTTTAACAGTACTCTAAGTATTTTTAGAAAATCAAAAACAGCATTGCACACAATTAAAATTAAATAATATTATCTGCGTATTTTGTCCATGTATATAATTTGAACCAAAGTTCAAATACAGGACCCAAGGCCATGAATCAAGTCCAATATGACTTGTACAGGTCTTGAATGTGTGAAAACACATTTGGGCCCAAAAACCCATGCTAGGCTTGGACACCAAATGGTTGCAGTAATTTAATTACACTAAAAATACAATTTGGTAATAGTGCAAAATAAATATTATTATTTTAATAAGACAAAATTATGCATAGTGAAAATATACATACATATGTAAAAAGTACATATATCTATGTATAGAAAAATACTTAATTTATAAAGTATATATATATATAATATATATATATATATATATAATATATATATACAAATATATATATATATATCTAGATATATTATATATATATATAGATATATATATATAATATATATAGATATATATATATATATATATATATATATATAGAAAACATTTAATTATAAAGTGTATACATAATAATATATATACACATGAAAATATATATATACATATATGTATATAAAAAAAATATATATATATTTACTAACCATGAAATATACACACAAGAAAATATACATATATACATATATGTACATAAATACATATATACATACATATATATTTATAAAGTACTAAAATGAAGTATATATATATATATATATTATATATATATATATTATATATAATATATATATATAATATATATAATATATATATATGTATTATATACATACTATTTTATGTATATATATATGCTGTTTATATATATAACATATATATATATATATATTAATATATATACAATACATACTATTTTATGTATATATATATATTATATATATATATTATATATATATATATATATAATATATATATATATTATATATATATATATATATATATACAAATATATGTATACATATATATAATTATATAAAAGCAAAAACAAAAAAAAGAAAAAGAAAAAGAAAAAGGAAAAGGAAAAGAAATAGCAGCACACACGGGGGGGAGGGGGGGGACTCGAACTCGGCCCAGCGGGGGGTCGAGTCTCGGGTGCGGTTGGGCTGGCCAGGGGGTCATCCCGAGCTCAGTGTTAGGGTTAGGACTTAGTTTATTTTATTTAGGTTTTGAATGATTAAATGATAAAAAAAAAATACAGTCCTGTGTCCTGACAGTTAGGGACACAGGTATTTACGTGTCTGGGTCGATTCGACACGCACGACACGAGTTTCACGTGTCCAGCTCCACACTTGTGCTCGCCAGGACACGGCGAACAACATATGTGGACACGAGCCTCACACGACACGGTTGACACAAATACTCACGTATCCGGTCGTCGAAGGGGGGTTTCGGGTGTCGTGGACGGCGGAGGAGGCGTCGGCGAGGCGGCGCTCGGGTGGCGCTGGGGTCGTCTCGTCGCGGCGAACCCGTTGGTGGTGGTGGTAGGGGGTGACGTTCGTCGTAGGGGCGGCGCTCGGGTCTAGCCGGAGTTAGGGTTCCGGTGGGGGTGAGAGTGGAAGATGGGGCGGCGCTGGTGGTGGGAAGAGTTTAGGGTTAGGGTCTGGTCGGGGGGTGAGAGGAGAGTTTTATAGGGTTGTTGAGGCGGTCGGGGGGGCTGTGCGCTGGCCGAAAATGGCGGGGGCAGCCCGTCGTCGGTCGTCGGTCAGCGGGGCAGGTGAGGGAAGTGAGAGAGAGTTCATGGGGGGGGTCTGGGTAGGTTAGCAGATTGGCCCCCATAGATTAGGTATTTACACATAGGCCCTTCTAGTGAGTAAATGCAAATTAGAATTTGCACTCCACAATTTAAAACATTTAAAAAATTACAAACTGATATAAAAGTAATTTAAATAATTACAAAACTGTATTAAAATAATTCTAATAATTGCAAATTGATATTTTGTATTTTGAAACTCATTTAAAAATCATTTAAAAATTCTAGAAAAATTCCTAAAAATCTAAATAATTAATTAAGGCTAAAATGACACTAAAAATTAATTAACACTAATTAAAATGAAATTTGAAAAACAGGGGCTTACAAGTCTTCCCTTCTTGAAAAAATTTCGTCCTCGAAATTCACAAGGATTGAAAACAATATTCTAACATAGCAAGCAATGCAACAAAATGACTAAGGCTGCGATCGAAACTAACCTCTAAGGTATCAAGCGGGAACGGGTGGTTCCCTCGCAGCGGTTGGATCGAACAAGTAAGGGTATCTCTCCCTCATGTCCGACTCCCTCTTCCAAGTAGATTCACCTGGGGAGTGACGGCTCCAAGCTACTCGTACTAGGGTATAACCTTTCCTCAGCCTCTTCTCTCTCCTGTCTAATATCTCCACTGGCTGCTCAGAAACTGTAAGGCTCTGTCCGACCTCCAACTCTGAATGATCTAGCACATGACTGGGGTCTGGAACATATCTCCTCAGCTGAGATACGTGAAAGACATCGTGAACTCCTGCTAGGTTGGGTGAAAGTGCAACCCTGTAAGCTACCTCTCCGATCCTGCCAAGTACCTCGAACGGCCCGATGTACCTGGGGCTCAGCTTCCCTCCTCGTCCGAACCGGATCGTCCCTCTGGTAGGTGATATCTTCACTAGCACCATATCACCGTCTGCGAACTCCATCAGCCTGCGACTAGCATCAGCCTAGTGTTTCTGCCTATCCTGAGCTACTCTGAGCCTGTCTCTGATCATCCCGACTTTCTCTGCTGCATCGTGATCATCTCTGGCCCAAGCATAACTCTGTCTCCAACATCATCCCAAAAGAGAGGTGTGCGGCATCGTCGTCCATAAAGTGCCTCGAAAGGAGACATACCAATACTGGCCTGGTAGCTGTTGTTGTAAAAACTCTACCAAGTGCAGATGGCTCTCCTAAGATCCTCCGAAGTCCAGCACGCAGGTCCTCAGCATATCCTCCAGTGTCTGTATCGTCCTCTCGGACTGCCCATCTGTCTGCGGGTGGTACGCCGTACTGAACTTGAGCCTACTGCCCAACTCCTCCTGCAAGCTCCTCCAGTAGTGGGATGTGAATCTGCTGTCTCTGTCTGACACGATGCTCACCGGCACTCCGTGTAGGCGAACTATCTGCTGCATGTATAGCTCTGCCAACTTCTCGGTGGAAAGCCCCACCTTGAAGGGTATGAAGTGCGCACACTTCGTCAGCCTGTCTACGATGACCCAGATGGCATCCTTCCCTCCTTGGGAACGAGGAAGCCCTGAAACGAAGTCCATCATAATATGTTCCTACTTCCACTCGGAATGGGTAACGGCTGCAACAAACCAGCTGGCCTCTGGCGCTCCGCCTTGACCTACTGGCAAACTAGGCATCTCAAGATAAAACGCGATACATCCTCTTCATCCCGTGCCACCAAAGATGTTCCGCAAGTCACGGTACATCTTGTTAGCACCAGGGTGAATAGAATATCTCGATCGGTGCGCCTCCTGCAAGACTGCCTCTACTAGCTCTTCCTTCGGCATGCACAATCGGCTGCCATGCCTCAAGAATCCATCCTCTGCTATAGTGAAGTCATCCAGCAATCCAGCTAACGCCTGGGGTCGAAGTCTGCGAAGGCTCTCATCTGTAGACTGTGCCTCCCGGATCTGCTCCATCAAACCTGACTGAATGTCAAGCGCCATCATCTGTATCACTGATCCTGGCCGAACTAGCTCGATACCTAGCTTCTCCAGATCCTCCCGCAAATGTCGATCAATCATCAGGTACCATGCCATCGGATGCCTGCTCAGCGCATTCGCCACCACATTTGCCTTCCCGGGGTGATACTGTAAATCGATGTCGAAGTCCTTCATCAACTCCAACCATCGTCTTTGCCTCATGTTCAGCTCTTTCTGCGTGAACACATACTTCAAACTTTTGTGGTCAGTAAAGATTTCCACACGCTCTCCGTATAAGTAATGTTTCATAACTTGAGTGCAAAGATCACTACAGCTAACTCTAGGTCATGGGTAGGATAATTCCTCTCATGAGTCCGCAACTGCCTAGATGCATAAGCAATCACTTTCCCATGCTGCTGTAGGACACATCCTAGCCCCTTCCCAGAAGCATCGCTGTAAATGGTGAAACCTCCAGAACCTGAAGGTAAAGTCAGAACTGGAGCGGTCGTCAGCCTCCTCTTCAGCTCCTCAAACGCTGTCTGGCAGTCCTCTGACCAGATGTACTCTGCGTCCTTCCGCGCAGCTTCGTCATGGGTTCAGCTATCCTAGCAAAGTCCTGGACGAACTTTCTATAATAGCCTGCTAAACCCAGAAAGCTCCTGATCTCTGAAACTGACGTCGGAGCCTTCCATGTCTCAACTGCAGCAATCTTCCTGGAATCCATCGAGATTCCATCTCCAGTGACTACATGGCCGAGAAACTCCACTCGGTCTAAAAAGAACTCGCACTTCGGCAATTTGGCAAACAATCTCTCCTGCCTCAGAATCCCCAAAACTATCCGCAAGTGCTCTGCATGCTCCTCTGGCGTCTTCGAGTATATCAGGATGTCGTCGATAAACACCACGACGAACTTATCCAGATACTGATGAAATGTCTTATTCATCAAGTTCATAAAGACAGCTGGCGCATTTGTGAGACCAAATGGCATCACCAGAAACTCGTACTGCCCGTACTTCGTGTTGAATGCCGTCTTCTAGATGTCTGCTGGCCTAACCTTCACCTGGTGGTACCCGGATCTTAAGTCTATCCTGGAAAATACCTTCGCCCCACTCAACTGGTCGAACAAATCATCTATCCTGGGCAGAGGATATTTGTTCTTAATGGTGATGGCATTCAAGGCCCGGTAGTCAATACATAACCGGACTGTACCATCCTTCTTAGGCATAAAGAATACTGGCGTCCCCATGGAGAAGCACTGGATCGAATGAAACCCTTTTTCAACAGGTCATCAATCTGCTCTTTCATCTCTACGGCCTCCTTGGGATTCACTCTATAGCAAGCCCGGGATACTGGTGATGAACCCGACACAAATCTATAGTGAACTCCACATCTCTGTCAGGCGGAAGTCCTGGAAGATCCTCTGGGAATACATCCATAAACTCCCTAATGAAGGTGTGGCGGTGCTGCGTCCCCGACTGTAGCACAACAGTTCGGCTCTAGGCTGATCTCCGGCCCTGTCCTCCTGACACTGAATGGTGCTGTGCCTGGGGGACTGAACAAAATACTACCCTCATGACAATCTATAGATGCATGGGCATAGCTAAGCCAGTCCATCCCCAATATGATATCATAACCGGGGAGTGGCATCACAAAGAATCGCCCCTCAAACTCTCTTCCGGCTATCATAATAGAGCATCTATAGCTAGCTCTAATAGACACTGGTCCTCCTTCCGTCATTACTCTACTAATCTCCGCAGTAGGTGTAGATACTAAGTGATGTTCATGCATGAACTCTAATGACAGGAAGCTATGAGATGCACCAGAATCAAACAAGAGAGCTAGAAAAGTACAAATAAACATGACCTGTGATGACGTCAGCTAAGTAATCCGGCTCCGAAACCTGCTCCGGCTCCGGCTCGAGGGCTAGGCTATAAACCTTCCCCTGAGGTCCCTTCTGCTGCTGCAGATGCTGTCCAAACTCTGCTGCTGAGTCGAAAGCGGTCCCTAGGCTTTGCTGGGCAGTTCCGAAGCTGATGGGTGGCAGACCACAAACTAAACACTGACCCAACCTCTTCCTGCAGACGGCGAAGTCATGACCTGGTCTTCTGCAGAAAGAACATATAGCTCCCATCTGTTGCTGCTGCTGTCGGGGTCCCGGGGCTCTAACTGGCGGGGTCTGATGATGTGGTATAGGGGGACGGTAAGTCTGCTGGGGTGGCGTCGGTGCTCTGCTGGAAAGCCTGACGCTTGGACGGTCCCTCATGATGTACAGGAGCCGGCCTCTTGCTAGACAAAAGACGCTTTTCAATGCTCCGGGCCAACTCTAGGCTCTGGTAGTAGTCAGTCGTACCGTTCGCCACTATAAGAATGCCAATGTTTGGAACTAGACCATGGCAAAACCTACGGGTCATCTCCTCTGGATCTGCAACCAGACTAGGAACGAAATGGCTCAGGCGACTAAACTCTGCCGCATAGTCATCAACAAAACGGTTCCCCTGCTGGATGTTCTGGAATTGTAGCCCCATGGCTACTCTAGCAGTGGTCGAGAAGAATTTCTTCTTGAACTGGGTCTTGAACTGATCCCATGTGGCTCTTCCTCTCGCAAACAATGGCTCATTCCGGAACCAGACTCCTGCTAAGTCTATCAGCAGAAATCCCGCTGCCTCGACCTGGAGGTCATCCGACATCCTAACTCCCAGAAGCTTCCTCTCTACCGAATCTAGCCAGTCATCAGCTACTACTATGCCCTCAGTCCCTGAGAACTCCTTGGGATTCAGACCCATGAAGTCCTTGATCGTCCCCGCTCTCTGCCGTGGCTCTACATGTGGTGGGACCACGGGACGTCCCTTAGAACGCTCCATGCTCTGGCGGAGTAGGGTAGTCTGCTCCTGATGGGTTGTTAGGAACCCCTGAATCAGTGTGAGCAGCTGGTTCCCGTCGAGTGTGACGGAAGCCTGGGTGGGTATAGTGATAGGGGGTGGTAGAAGTATCGGGTCCTGCTGGGCCTGTGATGTGGAAGGTGGTTGTGGTATCTGGGTCTGTGGATCTGTGGAGTGGGGGAATGTGGTAGGTGGAGGTGTATCAGTCGACTGGTCAGCTGACTGGATAAGGAGGGCCCCATTCTCGGAGGTAACATACTGGGATGAACGAGTAAGCACCATCTAAATTACAAAATAAAAGGACTTATAAGGACTTATTTAAGGTAAGTAATCATATGCAAGGAAATCTAATTATAATAGCAAACATGTGATGTATTTCCTATGTTGCAATCCTAGCATTCCTCTAGGTGTTCTAAGCGTCTTTCCTAATGTTGTCTAATTACCTTAAGTTTCTAATTGCAGGCATGCTTGGTACAATAACGTAACCAAACAGTTTAGTCAGGACCTGCGTGGGCCACCACTAAAAATATGTCACGACCTGCTACCCAAATTGTTGGGCCAGGCCGAGTCATGTCCAGCCTACGTTGAGATAAAACGTAGTAAGCTGTTCTAAAGACAACAGGATAAGACTAAATGTGCTAACAGTTCTATAAGTGAAGAAGAATCATAAATGCTCCAAACACAAAAGTCGTCGTATATAGTAAAATGTCCAAGTACAAGTGAACTGAAATGTAAAACTGGATACATGTCCAGTTACAAAATATGTAGCCTAATACATGACCACACTAAATATCCCAAACAGCTAAGCAAACTAGACGAGTCTCCCCGCAGGAACATCCTCGTATGGCAAAGCCGGGTCCTCGGCAGTATCTCCATAATATGGGTCGCAGAGTAACTCCTCCTCAGTAAGGACACCTACAAAGTTATCCTGTCAGGACGGGAGCAAGTACTGAATCTAGCAAACTAGCATATGAAACATGAAATAACATGTGAGGAATAACTGGAAACATGGCATCATATAGTCTATCATGGCAAGGACACATATGTCATAGAGACAGATGTATATGTAATGTTTAAAACTGTAGCAGGTACGTGATCGGTCAATAGATGTACAATGTACTGAGGCACAATGTAAATAAATATACATACGTACAAGTGCACAAGCATAGGTGTACATCCGTACAGAAATGCGGGATAATGGCCTACGGCGCAGTATCATATAGAATGAACTTTGCTCGGTACGATAATGGGGGCATGATCACGTACTCAGCTACTAGTTTCCCCATAACCCATATTCTATCATGTGAGAGATACATAAAAACTGTTCTAAGCATGGTAGTAACTGGAAGTACAACATGTGGCGTTTTAACTTGCTACCCCAAGGATTAGCATTTAACATGGTGGGTTTTGCAGTTCATTTATGTGACAATATGTAAAATTCGTAAAAGTACTTGCCTCTAGCAAAGCAAAAACGAAACAAGCTGCGATAACAGTGCTATGGATGTCCGATAACTCGTCACTGTAGAAGTAAATACAATAATTTAGCTTTTACACTAAGCTAAAACACTAGGACACTAATTGGTGAAACACGACTTGTGACTGGGCACCTAGCCAAAATGATGACTTTGGCATAGGAGACCAATGTGGGGTGACACACTACTTTAACTAACTTTGTAGGGTCTTTACACTAGTGAGGGGTGGGGTTCAACACGGCTAAAACTCAAAATAACACAAAAAGCTACAAGTCGTAATTAATCAATAAATAAATCAAATGATCATTGTGTTCTAACAATTTTAGAGATAGACAAAAAGTCTAGTTTTACTTAAAGTAAAGTATCAAAGTGATCCTTGTTAATCATAGAAATTTATTATAATTTTTCTGGAGTTTATTTACCAGTACAAATATTTTATAAAAATCAGTTTTCCTACGTATACAAAAAATGAGTTTTGGTTTCATATGCCAAACTAGTGGCAAAACAGTAAATTAAATACTACAAAAATTATACTAAATTAGCTAAATTAACATAGTATCTAAATACTATTTTTCCAGAATTTTAACAGTACTCTAAGTATTTTTAGAAAATCAAAAACAGCATTGCACACAATTGAAATTAAATAATTAATTATCTGCGTATTTTGTCCATGTATATAATTTGAACCAAAGTTCAAATACAGGACCCAAGGCCATGAATCAAGTCCAATATGACTTGTACAGGTCTTGAATGTGTGAAAACATATTTGGGCCCAAAAATTCATGCTAGGCTTGGACACCAAATGGTTGCAGTAATTTAATTACACTAAAAATACAATTTGGTAATAGTGCAAAATAAATATTATTTTAATAAGGCAAAATTATGCATAGTGAAAATATACATACATATGTAAAAAGTACATATATCTATGTATAAGAAAAATACTTAATTTATAAAGTATATATATATATATATATATATATATATATATATATATATATATATATATATATATATATATATATATATATATTATATATATATATATTTTATATATATATATATATATATAATATATATTATATAATATATATATATATATATATATATATATATATATACAAATATATATATATAAGAAAACATTTAATTATAAAGTGTATACATAATAATATATATACACATGAAAATATATATATCATATATGTATATAATAAAAAAATATATATAATTTACTAACCATGAAAATATACACACAAGAAAATATATACATATATACATATATGTACATAAATACATATATATACATACATACATATATATATTTTAAAGTACTAAAATGAAGTATATTATTTAATATATATAAAAACAGCATATATATATATATATATATACATAAAATAGTATGTAATAATACATAAATATATATATATATATACAAATATATGTATACATATATATATATATATATAAAAACAAAACAAAAAAAAAGAAAAAGAAAAAGAAAAAGGAAAAGGAAAAGAAATAGCAGCACACACAGGGGGGGGGGGGGACTCGAACTCGGCCCAGCGGGGGGTCGAGTCTCGGGTGCGGTTGGGCTGGCCAGGGGGTCAGCCCGAGCTCAGTGTTAGGGTTAGGACTTAGTTTATTTTATTTAGGTTTTGAATGATTAAATGATAAAAAAATAATACAGTCCTGTGTCCTGACAGTTAGGGACACAGGTATTTACGTGTCTGGGTCGATTCGACACGCACGACACGAGTTTCACGTGTCCAGCTCCACACTTGTGCTCGCCAGGACACGGCGAACAACATATGTGGACACGAGCCTCACACGACACGGTTGACACAAATACTCACGTGTCCGGTCGTCGAAGGGGGGTTTCGGGTGTCGTGGACGGCGGAGGAGGCGTCGGCGAGGCGGCGCTCGGGTGGCGCTGGGGTCGTCTCGTCGCGGCGAACCCGTTGGTGGTGGTGGGGGGGTGACGTTCGTCGTAGGGGGCGGCGCTCGGGTCTAGCCGGAGTTAGGGTTCCGGTGGGGGTGAGAGTGGAAGATGGGGCGGCGCTGGTGGTCGTGGGGAGAGTTTAGGGTTAGGGTCTGGTCGGGGGGTGAGAGGGGAGTTTTATAGGGTTGTTGAGGCGGTCGGGGGGGCTGTGCGCTGGCCGAAAATGGCGGGGGCAGCCCGTCGTCGGTCGTCGGTCAGCAGGGCAGGTGAGGGAAGTGAGAGAGAGTTCGTGGGGGGGGGGGGTCTGGGTAGGTTAGCAGATTGGCCCCCATAGATTAGGTATTTACACATAGGCCCTTCTAGTGAGTAAATACAAATTAGAATTTGCACTCCGCAATTTAAAACATTTAAGAAATTGGAAACTGATATAAAAGTAATTTAAATAATTACAAAACTGTATTAAAATAATTCTAATAATTGCAAATTGATATTTTGTATTTTGAAACTCATTTAAAAATCATTTAAAAATTCTAGAAAAATTCCTAAAAATCTGAATAATTAAATTAAGGCTAAAATGACACTAAAAATTAATTAACACTAATTAAAATGAAATTTGAAAAATAGGGGCTTACAGCAAGTAAACTAGATTATCACGAAATCAAAATCTGACATGAACAGTAATACAATGTGACATAGAATACAAGGTTCGACATGTGGGGGCTACGCTAATCTGGCACGACGTATATGAAGTGTATGACTGCTATCTATCAAATCGAATAGGGAAATTGGATTGACCACATGTCTACTAGTGTATTCTCCCGTCCAACTTGCCATGTCCTAGTCCCAAAATACATAGGTTTAGAGTATGTGGCAATGACCAGCTACGTATCAAGTGGACTCCAGCCCAACTCGCATACGTATACAATGTCTAGATTATGGTATCATGTCTAATATGGCAAGTCAAACTAAATCTCAATCCACATAAAGAATAAATATGTCAAGAATGAACAATATGTAATACAGTCAGCCGCCCTGTAATACACGTGTTCGATCAATCTCGAGAAAAGAATAAGCTTGCAAATACTAGACTAACAGCAGAATAAATCAAAGAAAATAAAATATATCAATAGATTAATATGATAAATGTATCCACTAAATATACCTAAAATCCTGAGGATGCAATCATCAACCATCCATCTAGTCTATAAAGCGAGCTCAGCAATAACCTGAAGAGATCACCAAGGCCTCAGAAAAAATGTAGCAACATAACATATAAGCCAATTGTACAATATATATGCATGTAAAAGACTGGTAATAGGCTAAGAAATACAGTAACACAATGAAAGATCATAACAAGGAAACAATATACGAAAAATGATAA
The DNA here is from genome assembly GCA_029216955.1 of Iris pallida. Taxonomy (NCBI): domain Eukaryota; kingdom Viridiplantae; phylum Streptophyta; class Magnoliopsida; order Asparagales; family Iridaceae; genus Iris; species Iris pallida. Next base: position 2,440,327 of record JANAVB010033817.1, read on the forward strand.
ATCGAATGACCATAGTCCTATTTAGTGCTCTTGGCCTTACAAAAAGTAGTCATCGTGGTGCTCCCAATCTATAGTAAGTCTCTATTGTAGCTTTGTGTGGGACTCTCGAGTCGAGAGTGGTCAAGTAGCCAACACTACCAAAATAAGTCAAATTACCGACGAAACTAGCGACGTTTATGGAAAACGTCGCTAAAGTAAAGGACTTTAGCGACGCATAAATAAAATGTCCCAGGACGTCACTGTTAGCGACGATTGGCGACGGCTTGCGACGTTTTTTTTAGTAGAAAAAAATGACGTTGCTGATAAGTCGGTAAACGTCGCTAATCAGCGATGTTTACCGATGTTTCTTTCTTACGTCGTTATATTTTTGATATAGCGACGTTTAGCGATTTATTAGACGTCGCTGGTGAATTTCATTTAGGTCAGCCAGCCGATCGAAATTTCATTCTTAAAATTTTACTTTCCTCCCAAACCATTCCCTCCCCCAACCCGACCCCCACACCTCCTCCGGTGACCGTCGCCCCCCGACCCCCTCCTCCGGTGGCCCCCGACCCCCTCCTCCGTTGACCACCGACCCCGACCCCCTACCCCCTCCTCTGTCTCGCGAACCCCGCCGACCTCCTCCCCCGTCTACGGCAACCCCTGTCGACCCCCGACCCCCTCCTCCGGTGACCGCCGACCTCCTACCCCAGGCGGTCGAACCCCCTCCTCCTTCTCCTCTCCTCCTCCTCCTCCTTTCCGACAGCCCCCTCCTCCTTCTTTCTCTGTGAGTTAATAATCTTTTTACATTTTTTACTAAAGAAAAGTAGGAGTGTACTTTTGCAACTTTAGTATACTTTTGCACTTCATATCAGGAGTTGTGAATATGTGTATCTATTTCTTGCTTTGATGAAGCATATAATGTTCTTGCTTTGATGAAGCATATAATATAATGTCCTACATTAAAATTTGAACCAAATTGATGGATGTAGATAATGATATTGACTTAATATTGAGGTTGTATCTAACAGAATGGTATTTGATAATAATGGTTGTTCTATAAGGTATCTTCAGGGTTGTCTCTTCTTTGATAAACTACTCATAGGAATGGTCTGATACCGATTTCAATACCGGTACTCATAGGGGTGCTATGGGGTGGTTTGTGACAACAAATAGCTGAGTTATAGGGACTGAAATGGGACAGGTTTAAGGAGCCTATTAAGGACTGTTATGGGACAGTCTATGGGCTGTCATGAAGGCTGAATATAGGACAGATTTGGGGGTTATATGGACTGCTATGGGGCAGCTAAGGACATGTATTATGGACTGGTTTTGGAGTGCTTATAGGCTGCTAAATGGGAGAGTAGTTGGCTGTCAACCTTGGACTGGAATGGGGGTGTTAAATGGATTGATATGGCTGATATGGATGATCCCCTGCCCCCCCTCCCCTCACTGCTATTAAATAGCAATAAGTTACTGCTACTACTGCTACTAAATAACAGTCCCCTTTGGGGACTGTTGAGTCTCCAGAGATCAGTCCCCTGGGTGGGGACTGATATACTCTAATGCTGCTGTTCACAGCAGTGAAGTCCCCCCCTTTTCACTCCATCAGTCACTCCCTCTAATCCCTCACTCTCTCTAACTCTATATATACACACACTACACAAAACCAAAACCCCACACTCTCAATCCTCCCTCTCTAACAAATATACATACACTCACAATATCAACCAATTCCAACTCTAATTCACCACCCCATTGGCCGAACTCTCACCCAACATGAACACAAATGTAAACACACATAATATCACATATATATACATATATATGCCACAAATATATACATATATATAGAGAGAGAGAATAACATATATAACCATGATATATATATATATTAAATATTATATATATATATATATTATATATATATATACATATATACATATAGTTAAATAATATGATACAATATGATACATAGAAAAACACATCTCTAAACTAATAGAAATCTGGGATTTAATATCTAAATAACATTTAAACAATATATATTAAATCTATTGGGATGGATGTAATCACTTTTCCCCCTAATTTTTCTTCCATTGGAAATTATTTTCCTTTCCTCCTCAATTTCTTTGGCATCCAAACATAGGAAAGTAATCACTTTCCTTTCCCAATATACATGATTAGAAATGATATCCCAAATTGAGGATACCTGAATATTTTAGTTAACCATAGTGAATATATCTCTGAAATTCTTAAGAAAGAACATACATACTAAGACTGAGATGAATTGAACTAGAAAGAAAACAAATTGTTTTTTTAGAGAAAACTAAACTGAGAGAAACATGTATTTAAGTATTGTTCCCAACTTGAGATTTTGGAAACACTTGAAAAGGATTTCCCTTTTGAAAGTCTCATATGTAATTATGTTTCTCTAAGAGAAGAGTCTTGTCCAACTTTGTACTAATTCTTTATAAATCGAGTTAGTTATCCTTCTTCCTTCATGATTAAAGTTCGGTCATCATAGTCATGATTATGGATATCCAATATCTTAACCAAAGTGAAATATATCTGAAATGTTAATAACATACATCTTATGAATTAAGCAAGGAAGTAACAAATACAAATGATCCGAGAAATTATATACGAGCACATTGGACTTGGACACGAGCACATTGGACTTGGATACGATTTCGATATCGATACTAATAGGAATATCCTTAAATGCTATTACTTTCACAAGTGTTTCAACGATATGCTTGTATCTATCTTACAGAATTATCCTCAAATGGATATGGAGCTGAATTTACTATCTGCAGAATCGTACTTGGATATACAACCGTCATCCTGATAACATGTGCGGTGTGCGGGATGAATTCATAGAGGGTGTACACCAGTTCCTGCAGTTTGTCAAGGCGTTCCCTCAGTACATGGACGGTACCAAAATTAAGTGTCCGTGTGTGAGATGTTGCAACTTGAAATATCATCCAGAAGTGGATGTCACGTATCATTTATACTCGAAGGATTTCACGCCGAATTACTATCAGTGGAGCGAGCACGGAGAACTTGTGTCTTTAGCATCGGAGTACGAGTCTTATGTGGATGTCCACAACAACGCTTCTTACGACGGGGTTGGTGAACATGGTTTTTGACGCGGCCGGGCCTAGTTTCGATCCGGATGATCATGATACACCTGAGGAGGCACCGAACCCCGATGCTGCACAGTTCATGGAGTTGCTGAAGAATGCAAGGACTCCATTATATCCTGGTTGTGAGGATCATTCACCGTTGGAGGTGGTTACAAGATTGTTGAGCATCAAGTCCGATTTTAAAATGTGCAAGATTGCTACAACCGTCTTATGGAGTTGCTTATAGAAATATTGCCTGAGGGTGCGAAGTTGCCTAAAGACTTCTACCGTTCTAAGAGGATGGTTAGATCGCTCTGGATGGGATACGAAAAAATCGATGCCTGTCGCAACAGGTGCATGTTGTACTACAAAGACGACAAGGATGAAGATGCCTACAGATTTTGTGGTGTTGATCGCTACAAGGCATGTGGTAGAGGAAAGTGTCGGTGCTAAGAAGCCTACCTCTTCGATGTACTACTTGTCGTTGACGCCGCGGTTGTAGCGGTTGTTTATGGTGAAGGAAACTGCAGAAAACATGAGTTGGCATAAGCGGGAACATACCGAAGGAGTATTGGATCACCCATCTGATGGAGAAGCATGGAAGCACTGATAGAACAGAGTGCAGCGTTGGAGGGTTAGAGCGCACGGTGACGGAGCTGCAGACAGCACAGGTGACCATGACCGATAGGCTGAGGTTGGTGATGGATTCGATGGTCCAGAGCACTGATAGACTGTTATCTACCATGGATACATACAACCAGCGACTTACAGCGTTAGAGCGTGCTGGTCCTCCGGGTGCGCCTTCATCGTCGTCGACTCTGCCGCCTCCACCGCCTTCTTCATCGACACCGACTCCACCGACGTCACTGCCTGCTCCATCGGTATCGATTTTACTTGAGGAGTATGAGTTGTTCCTATCCCTTCGTCGCGGCGGTGCCCCTCCTGCACCAGATCCCTAGTAGTCCTAGTTAGGACTGTTTGTTTGTGTTTGTTTCATCCTTTGTTTGTGACTTGGATATTTGTTGGTTGTGTAGACTTGGATGTTTGGATCCTATTTGTTGGATCCTATTATATTTGTTGGTTGTGTGTAGACTTTGGTTATTTGGTTGTAGACTTTGTTATTTGGTGTATTTGGATGTTATTATTCGTTTATGTTATATTCGTTTCAATTGGATGTTAATGTGCTTCTGTGGTTTACGTTTACCGGTGTTGAGTGTTCCACCGAAGGGGTTGACAAACCGAGGGAGAAAAGAATATATGTTATACTGTGTCTTTATGGTTATCTTTTTAAACTGCAGGGAGAAAAGGACATTCTGTATTTTATTTTATTTATTTTTTTCAGATTTACCGACGTTTATCGACGTTTACCGACGACCATCGTTTGCGTCGGTAAACGTCGGTAAATCTTCAAAATTTTCCAGGGTACCGACGTTTACCGACGTCCTTCTACGTCGGAGACCGTCGGTAAGCGTCGCTACACGTCGGTAATAATCCCAGAAATTACCGACATTTAGTGACATTTTAAACGACGGTAAACGTCGGTAAATTCCCAGGATTTTATCGACGTGTAGCGACTTTAAACACGTCGGTAGACGTCGGTAATATACCGACGTAAATATACGTCGGTAAACGTCGGTATTTGCGACGTTCGGCGACATTTTAAAGATTACTGACTTACGTTTCCGCGACAAGTCCAAAACGTCGGTAATTGCGTCGGTAACTATTTTTAGCGACGAAATTTGTCGTTTTAGCGACGTCTTTAGGCGTCGCTAAAACGACTTATTCTGGTAGTGGAATCACAGTATCAATCAAGGGTCAAGTCAAGTCAAGTCCAAGTAACGAGATCATGTCAAGTCAAGTGG
>JANAVB010033817.1:2445305-2499868 GCA_029216955.1 Iris pallida
TGGAAAAAACATACCAGAAGCTCGTATGTGAACAAGGAATAGGAGTTCAGCTGCTTTTGACATGATACATTCAGAGTATGGGACCCTTGTCCTACAACCGGGATTAACGGCTTTCGATGGTTCGTCACCTTTATTGATTGTTATACACGTGTGACATGGGTCTACCTTCTGAAGAATAAAAGTGACGTCCTTGAGGCCTTTCAGGACTTTCATCGACGAGTGGAAACACAATATGGCGCTAAAATTAAGTTTCTGATCCGACAATGGGACGGAGTATACGAATAAGCGGGTTGCTGAGTATTTTTCCACTCATGGAATACTTCATCAAACTTCATGTGCTTATACTCCGGCCCAAAATGGTGTGGCGGAACGAAAAAAAAACAGACACTTGCTGGAAGTTGCACGGACGATGATGCTGGCTATGAATGTCCCGAAACACTTATGGGGGCAGGCTATATTGACGGCCTCTTATCTCATCAACAGAATGCCATCTCAGGTATTGGACTGGAAGACACCATTGGAGATGCTTACTGGAGCAACTACATACACTGTTCCACCAAAAATTTTTGGATGTGTATGCTTTGTCCAGGATAATCGGCCAGGCGTTGGCAAACTGGATCCTCGGGCAGTTAAATGTGTCTTTGTCGGTTACACGGCGACTCAGAAGGGTTATGCCTGTTGGAGTCCAGTCGAGCGGAAGATGTTTGTCAGCATGGACGTTACTTTCAGAGAACTCGAACCATACTATGGTTCGGATGAAGGTTCCACATTTGGTGACACACCTAACACAGATGGTGTTCGATGTGAGGGGGAGATAATAAGCCCAAATGTGGTCGTCGGATCGGTTCCGTATCCAGTTGTAGAAAACTGGACGAAAGGGGGAGAGCACAGTGACTCAGATACATAAAATGAAGAAGAGGATCCATATGTTACGCAGGAGGAGCAGCAGACAAGGGAAAAGGAGCTCCAAGTCTACAGAAGAAGACAACAGAAGTCCAGTACTGTGCCTATGCCATGCCCTGTGCCTACTGTACCAAGTCCCTTGTCTACTCCTGCTCCAACTCCTGAAGATGTTGCCCCCGCACTGAATCACTCGGATTCTGATACGGATCTCTCCGACTCGGATGGTATGATCTCCACCACCTATTGCTCCCTTAAGGAGATCTTCTCGCATCAATGCGGGTAAGGCTCCTGCTCGTTTTGATGATTACGAACATGACATTGCCAACTTCTTGTCTTATTCTAACATTTCTTCGAATTATCGAGCCTTCATTGCATCGTTAGACTCTACTTCGTTGCCCAAGTGTTGGCAGGAAGCAAAGAAAGATCCAAGGTGGAAAGCTGCAATGATGGAAGAACTTGGAGCACTGGAGAAAAATAAGACATGGGAGCTGGTTCCATTACCCAAAGGGAAGAAAGCTGTGGGATGCAAATGGGTGTACACAGTGAAAGAGACGCCAGAAGGAAAAGTAGAGCGGTACAAGGCGAGGTTGGTTGCAAAAGAATTCACACAGTCATATGGAATAGACTATGATGAGACTTTTGCCCCAGTAGCAAAAATGAGCACCGTGAGAACTCTGGTCTCCATTGCAGCGAACTATGGGTGGAAGCTGTACCAGTTGGATGTGAAGAATGCCTTTCTTCATGGGGACCTGCAAGAAGAAGTATACATGGAGCTCCCGTCTGGGTGCTATGCGACGGAATCAAACGGAGGGACGTCGCAAGGAAAGGTGTGTAAACTGAAGAAGTCACTATACGGGCTCAAGCAATCTCCTCGAGCCTGGTTTGACAGATTCAGAAAGGCTGTTACAGGCATGGGATACCGTCAAACAAATGCAGATCATACGGTCTTCCTTCAGCATGCAAAAGGCCACACCACTATACTTGCTGTATATGGGATGATATAGTGATCACAGGTGATGATGAAGTCGAGATCACTAAACTGAAGTCAAAACTCGCGAAGGAGTTTGAAGTGAAAGATTTAGGAGCGATAAGGTACTTTCTAGGTATCGAGGTGTGTGAAGGTGAACAAGGAATTGTTCTCTCACAGAGAAAATACACACTAGATCTGCTGAAGGAGACAGGGATGCTGGGATGCAAAGCAGCGGTCACTCCAATTGACCAGAAGTGCAAGTTGGGAGCAGAAGCAGGAGAGCCCGTTGATCGTGAAAGATATCAACGACTTGTAGGGAGATTGATTTATCTGGGACACACTCGCCCTGATATCTCATTTGCGGTGAGTGTAGTGAGTCGCTACATGCATGATCCAAGAAAGGGTCATATGGAAGCAGTATTTCAGATCTTGAGGTATCTGAAAGGAACGCCGGGAAAGGGGCTATGGTTCAAGAAGAATGGACGCATAGAAGTTGAGGGATACTGTGATGCAGACTGGACGAGCTGCATAGACGACAGAAGGTCTACCACGGGATACTGTATTTTTGTAGGAGAAAATCTGGTCTCATGGAGAAGCAAGAAACAGTCTGTGGTAGCACGGTCGACAGCTGAAGCAGAATACAGAGCAATGGCTCTGGGAGTGTCAGAATTGCTGTGGGTGAAAGCGTTGCTGTCAGAGTTAAAGCTAGACAAGGGAGCACCATTACGTCTTCTGAGCGATAGTCAAGCTGCAATAAGTATAGCTAACAATCCCGTTCAGCACGACAGGACGAAGCACATCGAGATTGATCGATTCTTCATCAAGGAGAAGCTGGAACTAGGGATACTGAAGATTGACCATGTCCGCTCAGAAGAACAAGTTGCAGACTGTCTGACGAAGGGTCTTAGTTCATTAAGTCTGTCGAAGCTATGTAACAAGATGGGGATGATCAATATCTATCGCCCATCTTGAGGGGGAGTGTTGAGAATCAATAAGGGACTTTTAGTCCCACATCGAAATATGTAGTATGTAGAGGAGCTAGACTCCCTATAAGTAGTGAGTAGTCCATCAATAAAATATACAACTATTATTTTCTACAAAAATCTTCACAGAAATTTTCCCTCCCCCAACCGAGAAGGTACAGACTTCGAAGTGGGAAACTCAAGGGGATGATTTGTGTTCTTATTTCTTAGAAGCAGCTCTGAGATACTGTGGGAAATAAGTAAAATTATAGTCAGAAAAATGAGTGGCAACAACTAGTACTTTAGAAAGATTAAGGATGTTTGCATGCAAAGGATTATTTTTCAAAAGTGATAGAAAGAAGGAAAAGTGAGCCGGAAGACTTGTAGAAGAAAAGAAAAGGCAAATAATGTAAGCATTGTCTCCTGGTCAATGAATTTTTTTTGGCCCTTTAATAAAGTAAAGATGATCTAGATCGTTGTGTTGCTCTTCCCTGTTTAATGTTGGCTCATTTGTATGCAACCGAAAATAGCATTAAAGTAATTTCAGAGATTATAGACAAGTGAAAAGCTAGATAACCTTCACAGTGCATATGAAAAATTGGCTTCCATTGGTATCAGGGCCAGCATTAGCCATGCTCAGAACACCAGGTCCAATGTGATTTACTGTAGAAAAGAAAGTAATCAGAGGATGGGTACAGCAATGATATATCAGTATTTTCCTAATTAAGCACTTGACAAATATCAAATTAGTAAGCAGACACATAAAGGGAGTAAACTAAACGATCAGGAACCAGAGAGAAAAATAGAGGATTGAAAAAGGTTGATTTCCAACATTTATAGCAATCTACAGCTGCATCAGTTAAAAAACATTGAGGGATACCTGTATTCAAAATAAAGAACCTATAGCACTATGTAAATAACCAAACCAACAACAGCACTTGAAAGTTGAAAGGTTAAGATTTAGTCCACCGGTCACTATGAAGCAGACATCAAAACCTAGGGTCTAGGAGGAATATAGATTAACCTGGCCATGAAAAGAATGTATTAGCAAACATTGGAGATTTCATGAAACATATGCATAAACAGTCAAACAAAGGAACAAAAGGTAACTCAACGAATTTAAAAAAGTATGACCATAGGGGAAGTGAGGATGGTTGCCAGTGAGAGACCATAAACAATGGAAAGATGTTCGAATAATATCATAGTAGATTGCCATGAGATTGGTATATTGGATTGGCAAGGGGATGAATCACTCTTGCCATGGATCTTCTTTCTATTTTCTTGACACACTGGTTCATCAAAGCTGTAGCATATCAATGAAGAAAAGAAACTCAAGAGGAAGATTGTTGTCTGCAAGTAATTATAACTTAAGACACTGGATCCTAGTTGCAGAGAGCTCATGACTCGCCGACAAATCGATCTTCTTTGTTGTATAATGTATTAGAGTCTGTATTATGTGTGTTGGGATTGTGGCTCATGGTAGCCAATCCTAATCATAGTTGGCTTGTAAGTTTTTGGGCGTGACAATAAAGTCCTAAAGTTGTTTGGACTTGTGGGAAATTATGCAAACCGGACTAGGATTGTCTTGGTTTGTGGTTCCCGAAATAGCATTATACCATATATTTATATATGGTGGCCGGTTGGTTGTGGATGTGTGTTTTGCATGGAAATCGGCAACAAAAAGAAACACAACACTAGTCTTGTTGGTGGGTTGTGATCACAATAGAAAATAAAGAGAGAGAAAGAGAGAAAGAAAGAGAAGAGAGAGAGCAAATAAAAGAAAGGAAGTTTTCTTTGTAGTTCTCAGGGTGCTCTCTCAGACTTCTCGGTTCTTTGCTTCTCTCGGATTTCTCGATATTTTTTCATTTTAGTTTTCTAGGGTTGTTTTATGTATAAAAAGTTTTGTGGATCTTGGAAAGCTTTGTAAATTTTGATATACTAGTGATGTTGCTCTCCTTGTGTTTTTTACCATTTAGGGTTTTTCACGTATAATCATTGCTTCTTTGTGCTTCTAATTTGTAATCTTTATTTACTGTGAAAATTGACTATTGGATTTGTTAGTGATTGTCGGTTCGTCATTGATGTGTATCTTGGGAAATAGATTCCTGTGTTATTCCCAACAAAGTGGTATTAGAACTTACGCTAAAGATTCAAAAGATCTGCAATGACGACAAAGCGTACGGCAAATGCTTGGACGGTTCAAGGTGGAGAAGTTCGATGGCAAAGAATACTTTTGGATGTGGCAGAAAAGGGCCAAAGAGAGATCGGTGCAAGAAGGCCATCATAAAGTCTTGTTCGAAAAAGCAAAGAAGTAGAATTCAATAAAGGATAACGAGTCGGAGGAGATGGAGATAAAAACTATAAGTTCCATCAGGCTATGTTTGATCAAATATTCTTTTCAACATTGTAAAGGGAGAAAATGTGGCTAGACTTTGGGAAGAGCTGGAGACGTTGTATATTGTGAAGTTTGTAACAACAAGGCTCTACCTGAAGAAGCAACTATATGGCCTAAGGATGAAGAAAGGTGAAAAACTATTAGAATACTTGAACGTTTTTAACGGACTTTTGAACTAACTTCACATCATTGGTGCAAAAGTGGAGGAAGAAGACAAGGCCATGTTGATTCTTATCTCACTTCCATATTCGTACGAGTACATTGTGACAACGCTTCTGTATAGGAAGGATACGGTAAAGCTGGAGGATGTCACTATATCACTTTTATTTAATTAATTGTTGAAAATTTCTACTCTTGAAGGTGAGCAATTGGCGGTGGAAGCAAACGGAAGAGTAAGGTCGTTTAATAAGGGATCGAAAGCGGCATAATCTCGATCGATATCAAGGAAGGACGGCTTGTGTTATCATTGTAAGGAATTTGGCCATATTAGAAAAAATTATCCGCAGCATGGGGAGAAGGATCCTAAAGATATAGTGATGGTGGCTCAGGTGTGTGATGACATTTGGGACGATCTCCTCAGTCCCAGGGTAAAAACGTTACTCCTATTTGGACATTGAATTATGGTACTTTGCTACATGTTTGCTCGAATACGTCTTATTTTGCTTCTTTGGAGAACAAGACGGGTACTTTTTGTTTGGGTGATAACTCAATTTGTAAGATTGTTGATAAATGGACAATAGATATTAAGATGTATGATGGCATAGTGCGCAAGCTCAATGGGGTACGGTACGTACAAAAGATGCACAAGATTCTCATATCGTACGGTATGCTAAACTCCACGGACTATGAATTTTCAACGAGAGATGATGTTATGATGGTGACATGGTTGCACTGTGCTCATGAAGGAAGAGAAGTGTGATATTTTACCAACTGATAGGGGACAACGTTCAAGGTGATGCTCGTTTGTGTTTTGCAGCGATATGGCTGGATTCATGATGGTTCCTCTACAGTGGGTCAATCTTCCGTGACTCTATAATGGAAGCCAGTTTTTTAATTGATCCGGGAGTCACAAAGGTTATTTTGGAATGCTCTAAAGTAAGCATTATTGCGGACGTGAATGCGAATTCGAGCACGACCTGGTTCGAAGTCGACTTGCGACTATGTAGTTGGTGTCCCGGGAGGGGTAATTCGTGAGATCGTGACTACTATTTGAATGTTTGAAGACTAAAGATCCTACTCGGTGTTTGGGTTGGATGACAAACAAGAGTCAAGATGGTGATTGTTGGAATTGTGGCTTATGTTAGCCAATCCTCATCATAGTTAGACTTTAAATAAAATATAGGAAGTTTTTGGGCATGACAATAAAGTCCTAAACTTTTTTGGAGTTTTGGGAATTATCCAAAATGACATAGGAGTGCATTGGTCAGTGTTTCCCTAAGGTAGCAGTATATCATATGGTGACCGGCTGGTCGTGACTTTGTTTGCTTTGTATAGAACTCGACAACAAAAGGAAAGGCCACAAAAGCCTTTGTGTTTACGGATTGTAACTATAATATAAAATTAAAGGAAGAGAGGAGAGAGAATAAAAAAAAGTTTTGTTTGTAGTTATCGGGGTCTCTTAACTTCTCGATTCTTCGGCTTCACTTGGGTTTCTCGATAACTTTTTTCTTGTAGTTTTATAGGATTGTTTTAAGAAGCAAAAGTTTTGTAGATCTTGGAGAGCCTTATAAACCTTGATTTGTCGTAGTGATCTCGCTTCTGTGATTTTTAACGGTTAGAATTTTCCACGTCTAATTCTTGCGTCTTTGTGCTACTAATTTGTGATCTTTATTCTCTGCAAAATCAGTCATTTGGTTCGTCATTGATCGTCGGTTCGTCACAGACGTGTATCTTGGAAAATAAATTTCGTTGTTATTCCCAAAAATGTGTTATTCTATGAGAGGTCCCTATAATTAGGTCTTTCTCATAGTTGTCAAAGGTGAAAAGTGCCTATAGGCACAATGGCTCTCTGGAGTCCAAGTGCAAAGGCCATCTGGAGCCTAGACATAAAGCACAAAAGCGAAGCATACACCAAGTACAAGTAACATTTAGCACAGTCTTTTGTGGGATCAGCAAAAAATGACTAAGTTCATCCCAAATTCTTGTTTATGTGTTCCATAGGTACCACTACCACTTATGGTCACTCTTGTTTGTAGTCGTAGTTGACGATGGGAACTGTTTTATGAGGACAATAAAGAGGTGGTAAAGTCAATTAGGAGAAGTTCATGCAACTACGAGCACAATTGTGAAAGGAGGTGATGAGATGCCATTGAGGATAGATGTTGTCAAGGAGGAGAAGTCAACTTACATGAGTGCATCGGGGTTCGAGGATTGTTGCATAGAGGACATGTCGTAGAGGAAGAGAAGGGCGCTCGGTAGCCTTAGGTTGATGGAGGACAAAGAGAAAGGGATTGAGACGGAAGGTCGAGGCAGCCGGCCACAGTTAATGGAGATCAAAATAATTAGGGCTAGGGTTCCAAATTGGGGCACACATCGAGATTTTTAGAGAGAGATAAACTGGAGACTTGTACAAGATATTTACTTATGGAACATGTCGGGTTGGGAATTTTGGCCCTCGGGGCCTTTGGGCATTTTCTTTTACAAAGAACTCAAAATCAGTACATTATATCTAGGTGCGCGCCTAAGCAGCGCTTCGGTCGACTAGACATGCTTCGGATGAAACGAGGTGCAACCCTTCACCTCACTGCAGTTTGCACCTAGGCACGCACCTAGATGTGCTTTTAACAAAATTGGGACTCTTTGTTTCGTTAATCATCATTAATAGAACTTGGGTGGGGGGGTGGGAGGGGGGGGGGGAGACTTTTTGTCACACCGTATAGCCTAAAATAAGAGCATGTACATATCTAAAGTTATCTACAGCAGCATCTCTTAGGAGTATTGCCAAACCAAGCTAATTCAGAAAAATGGGCCTGGTTGTCAGGCTGTTCCTATAGCCAAGCCGCATGCCTCAAGGACAAAGAACTTACATGTGAAGCTTTCATCCTCAAATCTAGAACCATATATACTCCTTCCTCCAGTTCCCTGTAACCAAGCAGAATTTATTATGGGATAGGTACTCCTTATGTTCAGCGTACTGCAGAAACACATACTTGAGAGAAAGAAAAAAAAAATAACACATGCAGATAAAATATACTATTACATTTGTATCGACACCCCATTCAAGGTCTGCTCAGAAGGTAACCAAAAAACACATGCAGATAAAATATACTAATGTTCAGACTTCATATCTCGGGCTTTAAAGAGTGGAGTAGAAAGCATTATGCATATACAAACAGCAGGACAATTTGGTGAAAAGGAAGAAAAAAACAGACAGATCGTGCAGTTCTTAAGAAAGGAATTCACGTTAAATAAAGATCAAGATGATGATAGCTCACATTGTTACGCTCAAAATCTCCACCCTGAATCATAAAATCCTTGATGATTCTGTGAAAGGAACTACCTTTATAGCCAAACCCTTTTTCTCCTGCACAGGATCATAAAAATTAGCCAACCTTTAGTGAAATAAAAAAGAGTCTGATTGACCTAGGCATGATTCTGAGAAATAGAGTAGCAACATGAGAACTCACCCGTGCATAGGGCACGAAAATTCTCAACAGTCAAAGGAACAACCCCTCCATAAAGGCCTATTATAATCCTGCCGCCTGGTACTCCCCCAATTTCTACATCAAAGAAGCACCTCTTTGTTACTTCTGCTTGCAGCTCAAGACCCTAAGAATAACAACTCATTTCAGCCAGTTGAAAGTTAGAACTCATGGCTCCTAAGCACTTATATAAGTTGGCCAAATTTAAAGAGACAAGAACATGTCTCATAAACACGTCTGCATAGACACACATGCAAATAATGTATTTAGAACGGTGGCAAATAAAATGTTCAACAATGACACAGGAAAAGGATGGTTAGAAGAAAAACAAAAGAGAGGTTTTGCACGTTGAAATTCAATAGGGATAAAAGCCAGATGAATGGGCTGTTGACTGAAAGGTTTGCTTACTATAAAGGAGTTCAGGAAACACGGTTTATCATGCAAGCTATGTTGCAAGAATACGGATATGGATATGTATAAGGACACGCTACGGATACGGACACGATACAGATATGGAATATAGTCATTTTCAAATAAGTATATTCTAATCACCTAAGTTATATGAATACGGGCATGGATGCGGGTATGGACACGATACGGATAACATAGGATACGGGTATGGACACCATTTTGCCATGTCTGGGCAACATAGGATGCAAGGATCACCAGGCTTGCAAAAAACACTTCTACACCAATAAAAATATGCCAGGTAACTATACTTATGACATATGCAAGAATAATATCAAAAGGGAACTAAGACAAAGGTTTGACTAATACTTGACATCTTATATTGACAGGTATTTTTAATAAGCCCTTAGACGTTAGGGATAAATTGTTGCTATATCAGTTGATCAATCAAGAAAAAAGCTTCACAATAAGCAAATAATCTAGGTTCAACACAGAGTTAACGAATTATTTGTCCCATGCATACCACAGACCCTATTCTCATATCTCCAAATGAGTGTGCTACACACGCCCTTCATCAGAATCAGACTATTGGTCCCCAACGAGATAGAAATTAATCCACAAACATGTAGCTCGAGAAACAAAAAAAAAAGGAAACTCACCACAAATCGGAAGGGTTCCAATGGCTCTTATCGCATGGAAATGTAAATGGCCCCATTATAAAGAGCAGTCAAAGAGTTACAATTGTTAATATTGTTGGAATTATTCAATAATTATGGGGCCACACATGTAAAATTAATTGTGTTTGGGCTATCTAAATAATTAAGCCAAATTAAAGTGGTCTATTTGGAAAATTGGCATAAGGGTATAATTGTCATGGAATTAATGTGTAGATACCGGAGATAATTCTAATTTGATGAGGGCCAAATTAGAAATATCACAACACACATATCTATATATATGTGTATTCATTAGGGTTATGGTCCCCAACTCATACGGCCACCCAGAAGGGTTTTCTCTATTCTCTTCTGTATCCCCATACAAAGAGAGGAACAAAGATTTCATCTTTGTTATTAAGGGCCGTAGCGGGTTGGAAGATCGAATCCAATAAAGAGACGATTGCTTCAACATCCATCAAGTCTAGCAATGGATTCAGGTACGCTTCCGCAATTAATTTATGTTCTTCATCTCATGAATCGACATGGCACAATAAAATTTCTAAAAGTGGTATCAGAGCCTCCTTGTTTGATTTATGAGATTGAAGGTTTAGATTTAATTTTGTTGTTGTTTAGGAACCCTAGATCGTAAGATCTAATTTAATTTAGGGTTTATGACAACGATGGGTCCAAGTAATATATTTTGGTCTATCTTTAGTTGTTCGCCATTGCGATGCTTCTGTTATCCACCGACATGTATTAGATTATATATGGATTCAGTTTTCACAGACGTGGCTATCCAATCAAATCAAGACAACGACGATTGCTGTTTCTTTGTTCTGTTGGAAACATGGCTATATATCGGTGCCTCCCTCTTCAATCACACAATGAAGTAGCTTGGAATATTTAAAATGACAGAGACCATTAATATTATTGTTTGTTGTTTCTTCTCCAATGCATGTTCTAGTTCTAACCTAGCGTGGACCATGGTGGTTCTTGAAAACTAATTGATTTGACTCACCAAGAAACCTCATGTTCTCTTCAAACATATGCTATAAAATTTTTTTAGCAAACAAATTTCAATATTTCCTACGAAATCTCTAACAGTTGGTTGCAGCAACTCCAACCAGTGTCAAAATTGCAAACCTACTAACTTCCTGGGTTTGCAGTATGTTGCACTAATCAGATACATCACATATGGAATGCATTAGATTGTTTCTGATTTTAATTAGCAGATTGATCGATAAAGGGGCTAGACAGAATGCCAAAAAAAAAAAAAAATTAAAGCACTCGTAATTAATTTGGCCGAGTCCTGCATATTCATTATTTTAGCCAACTTTTACAAATGGGTCCTCCACATGATTGGAAATTCATGTCATGTGATTTATTAGCTTTAAGCAACATGTAGTAACAATAAGTTTGAAGTTTATGATAACGGTGAATAATATTTTGCCATTATCTATTGTTTTATATTGTATAAAACAGATTTAGCATTTTCTTTATGGTATTGATATTGATTTGGATTCAGAAATATAGTTTTCGATAAATTCATGCAAAAACAAATTCACATGCATATGATTAAAGGAGATATCTTTAAGATATATGATTGTTTTTCAAATTAAAATTAGGATTTTGTCTTCGTAGATTATTTTATAAAATAATCCTTATAGATTATTTGATATAATCTGTTAATGCATATATTTGACCTTCTATAGATTATTCTATTTAAAGTAATCCTTATGCATTATTTGATATTATCTTTGGATGCATATCCTCCGTAGATTATTTCATGAATTTTGTTATAGTGATAATATCCAATTTTGCCAAATTGAAATTTATGATTATGCTTTTGATTACTTTATTTGAGTAATAATCTTACGAATATGCATGTATATAAAGTTTTGGACATGATTCAGTTTTGTAAAATTTAGTCAACATTCAATTTTTTTTGGTGCCTTTTATGACTAGCAATAGTTGTCCAATATTCTAAGTAGACTCATTGAAACAAGATGTCGCCAAAGTGACATCTCTTGCGTAGATAGTCTACGAGGGATGTTGGATGTTTGTGTGTGCATATTCATGCGGGTATTAGCCGGCCCAAAGAAAGGTTAATACTTGGTCGAATTGCACACATACTTGTGGTGATAAATGTGTGACAATTATACGGTTTACATGTAAATAATAACCCGATCCAAAGATAGGCTTACTATTTGACATGACTTATTGTCAACATTTGATCACTACACCAAGAGTACCACTTGCAGTTAATATCACTGTCCAAAGACTTGATATTAATGATGCATTAGGTATCTTGAGATGGGGTTCACCATTATTTGAATTTGTTTGACTATCTTTTATCTTTGGTTTTTAATTAGAGCATATTTGTTTATTTATTTTTTGTTCTCCTTACAGCTAGTGTTGCTACAATATCTGCTAATCTGAACTCAATTCCAATGCTTAACGGGACAAACTTCAAGGACTGGAAAGAGAACATATATTGTTCTCGGCTGCATGGATCTAGACCTTGCACTCAGGATTGAGCGTCCCACTACTCCTAAGGATGACAGTTCATCTGGTGACAGAGCGAACTTCGAAAAGTGGGAACGCTCAAACCGCATGAGTCTAATGATCATAAAGCGCGGTATTCCAGAGGCATTCAGGGGTGCAGTATCTGATAAGGTTACTAATGCCAAACAATTCCTTGCTGAAATCGAGAAGCGATTTGCAAAGAATGATAAGGCGGAAACAAGCACACTTTTGTTGCGCTTGATTACCATGAAGTATAAAAGCAAAGGTAACATAAGGGAGTACATCATGGAGATGTCTCATATTGCTTCAAAACTTAAGACACTTAAGCTCGACTTGTCGGATGACTTGCTCGTTTATTTGGTATTGCTCTCACTTCCTACACAGTACACAGTACAATCAGTTCAAGGTCAGTTACAACTGTCAAAAGGAAAAATGGACTCTAAATGAGCTCATTTCGTACTGTGTACAAGAAGAGAGATTGAAGCAATATAAAACTGAAAGTGCTAATTTGGCTACCACCCCTAAAGACAAGTATAAGGGCACTAAGCGAAAAAATACAGAAGCTACTAAGGATCCAGTGCAAAAGAAACAATAAACTGAGGCCAATGGTTGTTTCTTTTGTGGCAAGCCGGGACACGTAAAGAAGGAATGTACAAAGTACCACGCATGGCGTGTAAAGAAAGGTACATTTCTTAATTTGGTATGATTTAGCTTCAGTATTAAGAAACACATGGTGATTAGATTTTGGTGCAACTACTCACATCAGTATTCTATGCAGGGTTGTCAGATCTACCGAAAGCCAATTGATGGTGAAAGACACATCTATGTGGGAGACGGCAAGTCGGTAGAAGTGGATGCAATAGGACAAATTTTGGATATTAGTTATTATTGAATTTGATAGACAATTTCATCTAAAGCTTTTATTGTACCGTCTTTTAGACGAAATTTAGTTTCAGTTTTCTTGTTTGACAATCTTATTTATCATTGTTCATTTGGGAACAATAAAGTTTGATCTATCTTTAAATTCAAAATAATGTTGGTATTATTATTTTTATTTTAAATGTTTGTGACATGCTATTATCACTTGAAACTATTGCGTCCTATAAAAAAACCTTGCATATGGAACCACGTGGTACTAAACACAAAAATAAAGAATTTTTTTAGACAAGAAGTGTAATATTTTTTTTGAGGATGTTGAGTTTGGGGGAGAAATAAAGTCAATGACATTGTCTTTGAGGAGGAATCGATTGCGATTCCTATTATCACTTTTGACGATGTGCAAGATTTTGCACCTGTCATTGATCAAGAAGTGAATTCGGAGCCTCAATAAGACAATGTCGAATTACCTCTATAAGTCGATGTTGAGCTACCTCAACAAGACAACATAAAGGTACCCCCTATTCAAGATAAGGTAATTGTTTCTGAGGAACAAACTCAACAACCTCAAAAGAAGAGGAAGGGATTGTTTTTTAAAGAGACTTTCTCTTTGGTTTCCTTGAAAGACTCTTTTTAACCAATCATAGTACTTGTTGTACATTTTAATATTGAGTTATATCAAATGGATGTCAAAACGGTATTTTTCAATGGTAACATTGACGAAATAATTTATATGGTGCAACCAGAAAACTGTGTCAGAAGACCCAAAGAATATGGTTCGCAAACTGACAGAATCTATTTATGGACTCAAGCATGCTTCTCGTTAAAGATACTTTGAGTTTTAACAAGTGACTATCTCGTTTGGTTTTGAGATGAACACTGTTGAAGATTGTGTGTATCACAAGTTCAGTGGGAGTAGAAATAATTTTCTGGTTTTGTATATTGATTGAAGTATTCAATGCAAACCAGGTGACACCTCTCGTTAAAGGAGACAAATTCGGTCTCAAACAAGTGCCCTAAGATTAGCCTTAAAATTAAGAAAATACAATAGATTTTTCCTTCATGATCAGTTGTAGGGAGTCTAATGTATGCTCAAGTATGTACGCGTCAGGATATTGCGTACATATTAGGATGTTAGACAGATATTTAAGCAAATATGGATGGATCATTGGATAGCAGCCAAACTACTTAAGTAACTAATAGAGAACAAGAAATTATATGCTCTTTGTAGGAGATCGGATAATTCTGGAGATCATAAGGTATTCTGACTCCGATTTTGTTGGATACCAACACAGCAGGAGATCCACATCAGGTTATGCTGACTAATGGAGATATATTTTGGATGAGTGTCAAACACGCACTCATAATTTCTTCCATCATGAAAGCAAGGTTTATAACATGCTGTGGGGTATCTATTCAGGGAATATGGTTGCGAAATTGTTACAAGGCAGCGCCTACAGTACGGTATTGAAAGACCACATGAAATTATGGTGTGACAATAAATCAGCAGTACTGTATTCCAATAACAACAGAAACTTGTATGAGTCAAAGGATATTGACATAAAGTTTCTAGTTGCAAGGAAAGAATTCAGAATGGTTATAGTGTCCATATAGCACATTAGGACAAACTCCATGTTAACGGATCCGCTCACAAAAATATTATCACCGAGGGTCTTTCATGAGCATACTGTTCATATGGGTGTTAATTAAGAATATGGCAATATAGTGAGAATTTGTATTTTATGTATTTGGGTACTATTTAGTTTGGACATATTTATGTATTAAAGTATTTTGGATATTTATCTGATCAGATATATGAAAATTCAGTTCATTCTGTTTTCATTATGTTAAAGTATTTGATCTTACTAAAGTTAAGAAGGACCAGTTGGAAATAGACATGTATTGATCACATTGCGTGTAATTTCCATGCTACGCATCCATGATTGATCTATGTCGTTTAGCTATATTGGTATATGTGACCATTGATGGTTTAGTTACGCTATATGTGACGAAGGCCGCTTTGATCCTATGTTGATATGGTTAATGGACAAGATTGTCCGGATATACCCTAAGGATTAAGATAGCAATTTATGAGCTCACTAAGGTTAACACAATTATAAGGTTACATGTGTGGCCCAGTGGGAGATTGTTGAAATTATTCAATAATTATGGGACCATACATGTAAAATTAATTGTGTTTGGGCTATCTAAATAATTAAGCCAAATTAAAGTGGTCTATTTGGGAAATTGGCTTAAGGGTATAATTGTCATGGAATTAATGTGTAGATACCGGAGATAATTCTAATTTGATGAGGGGCCAAATTAGAAATATCACAACACATATCTATATATATGTGTATTCATTAGGGTTATGGTCCCCAACTCATACGGCCACCAAGAGAGGGTTTTCTCTATTCTCTTCTGTATTCCCATCAACAAAGAGAGGAACAAAGATTTCATCTTTGTTATTAAGGGCCGTAGCGGGTTGGAAGATCGAACCCAATAAAGAGACGATCGCTTCAACATCCATCAAGTCTAGCAATGGATTCAGGTACGCTTTCGCAATTAATTTATGTTCTTCATCTCATGAATCGACATGGCACAATAAAATTTCTAAAAAATATGCTTTCCATTAGCTCTCCCTAGTTATCCCGGTGCCTCCGGCACTCCTTGATAATTCACTTTTGAAATTGCTTCTCATTTATGCACATGTGTCATATTCCTAACCATTCCTATCTTTTACTCGTAACCTCATGTTTTATCGGGAAAGACCGCTTTCTTTTAATCGTGACACTTATATAGATGACAGATACACGTGTCATATGTCTATCCATCCAATTCACTCCTAACTCGTGTCATATTTCTATCCATCCAATTCACTCCTAACTTTTAATCTCAACCCTTCTTTATCCTCTTATCTTCTGTCGGAAAAGACCATTTTGTTTTGTTATATAGATTACTAGGATTCATTCACATCTCATCACATGTAAGACTACCCCTAGTGTATCACGTACCTCTTGACTATGTATATTGTACCGATACATGTATCACATACCACGACACACCACGAATCTAGTAACATTGGTTTACCACCGTTTCTGTGTATAACTGGCGGTGTATATCAGCTTCGGGATGCGAAAAATAGCAACGGCCATCCTTTTTAAGTTAAAATGTTTCGGCATTAACCACTTGACACAACACAGATAAAGATTTGGAAAAAAGAAATTAGGAGATTTAGAAGAAGTGTTCCACTACTGAGAATAACTGCTCACACCTTTAAAAAAATCTCACTTTCTTAAACTTG
Source organism: Iris pallida (assembly GCA_029216955.1). Lineage (NCBI taxonomy): Eukaryota > Viridiplantae > Streptophyta > Magnoliopsida > Asparagales > Iridaceae > Iris > Iris pallida. The sequence continues at coordinate 2,461,947 of JANAVB010033817.1, forward strand.
TCCATGTAGAGCAGGGTGCTGATGGTAAGAGCATCCACAGTGGGACTAGTTTCAAGTGCTATATTTGGTCTTTAGCCAAATTTTGTAGCACTTGATGGCTCCAATGGACTCTTGTCCATACTTAAAAAATGGTAGAAAGCTAAGAGACTCTCCAAATTTGGAGAGTCCACTAGTTGAGCTATATTACTTGCGGGCCCACCATATTTACTTTTCTCCTTCGTTCTTTTTTTGGAGTGTTGCCACTTATCAATTATGAAAGAAAAATGAGGAAAACAAATGGAGTGTTGCCACTTGTCAATTTGGAGTGTTTATTTAGACTATATCATTGTGTACCAACATGAAGGGAATACTCCAAAATTAATTATTGGAGTATGGTTTGAAGTGATTTGGAGTATTGCCACTGTGGTTGCTCTAATCAATACAGTTCCACTACATAAACTCAAACAGGAACTTGCAATATGGTGATGACATGTGGCATTAATTTTCTATTGAGGCCCTTGGCTTTTTCTGGTTAGGCCCTTAAAAAATCAACGGTGAGATGCATGTAATCCAACGGGTAGTAATGGCAGTCTCTCAAAAAGTTAAGAACTCACGAGTTTCTCTAGGATTTATGGTAATTAATTAATCAATACCTTCTCATTGTTTGTACACCTAATAAATGTAAGAACTTCCCTAACTTTGATTATGCGTGGTATTATTTTTCTATTTAGGTCCTTGGCTTTTTCCTGTTTAGGCCCTTAAAAAAACAACGGCTGAGATGCATGTAATCCAACGGGTATTAATGGCCGAGTTTCAAAAATTAAGAACTCCTCTAGGATTTTTGGTAATTAATTAATCAATTCCTTCTAATTGTGTGTACAACTCGTACAATGTAATAACTATTGTTAGTAATCACCCGAATAAACTCGTATTATATGCGAATTTTTTCGTATCTTTCAGAAACGCAGAATACTTGCGTACTTTTGACAGATTCGAATTAGTATACAAATTTTAAGCATGTGAAGTTTCAAACGTGTCCCGTATAAATTATTAAAAAAATTGGCACAAAAAAATGTGATGGAAATATATTTAATTAATGAAATTTGACAACTTGTTTAAGAATGTGAAGTTTCTAACCTAAATATTTCCATTTGAGAAATATTTGACCAATTTTTTCAACGTATTTTACTTGCACTGTGCCGATTCGTACTCGTACTTTCGCCGTCCCGAATTTTTTTCCGTTTGCCGAACTGCTAACAAACTAAGAACTTTCCTAAATTTGTTACCGAGTCTCCCTGAATAAATATTTTAGAATATCAAGAAAGGATTAGTTAGTACTCGCGAGCGAATGGGGTTCTTTACTTACCGGCAATAACGAAGGTTTGAGGGGCTTTGCTTCTTTCTCGGTGGAGTTGGCGGCGGCTGTTGCTGCGGAAGAAACTAGCCTGGGTTTCCGGAGAAGCGGAGCGGAGAATCGAGTGGCGGGGTCAGCACTCTTGGGGGTTGCAAGAGCTCTTGGAGGTGAAAGCATGGATCGAGAAGCTATGGCGGATGGAGGCTTGCTAGCGGGGGAGGCATTGAGAGAGAAGGCGCACTGCAAGAAGAGACAAAACAAACAAACAAACAAACAAAAGAAAGGTTAGCATCGCTATAGTTTTTAGTCCCACATCGGTTGGGGAGGAGGAGGGATGACCGTGATTGTGGATGGAGAGAGGAGGGTGGTCATGTTGGAGAGGAGTGAAAGAAGAAAAGCGCTAGCTGAGGTTTCTTTTCCCAAACGGTCCTAATTTTTATACAGAGGATAAAATGGAATTATCTTTGGTTTGCACGGGAGGTACGTGGAGATATCCTCCCGCACTTGTCCGTCAAATTGAATCAAACGAAGTTTAATTTGCATCTAAATATTAACATTAACGCCAACTTACTAATACCATATTTTAAAATTGTGCAAATTCAAATTTTAGAAATAAAAACATGATATAAATTTTAGGCTTAATTTCAACTTGATATTCTCAATTATCCCATTTTTCAACTTGATACCCTAAACATAAAAATATCCATGTCCATTTCTCTCCCTGCCCCCCTCCCCCCCGGACTGCCCCCCTCCATCCACCACCCGCCACCCCTCGGCTGCCCCCGCCCCCAATCCCCCCTCGGCTACACCACCCTCTCCCTCCCGCCCTCTCTCCGTGCGCAGCGCAGTCAACGACTCCGGCAACACCGCAGAGAAAGAGGATGTGTGTTTCACTACCCGCTTACGGATAATCAAGTACGAGTTCGTGTGTATGTTCAGTCTACGTCGCGATATCGAGAGTAGCGTGCTAAAGAAGATACGAATAAGGAAAGATAAATCCAATAAGATACGACTAAATCATCTAAAGTCGCAAGTCTAAAATCCACAAATTTTATATACAGGCCAAGTAATGTTTCGGAGACAAATCCGGTCAATCAACAAGGAAAACAACTACTAACAGTAATAAAAACTAGACATAGAAATTCTAGCAAAAATGCTCCAGGGATTGCCACCAAACTCTTATCCTGCCTCATTAGAAATATAAGACACAAATCAAATCATACCTAAAATGTCAACAGATCCAGTCATGATTGGAGCAAGTACTGTTACAATTGTACGCAATACATATATAAATCTATCATGATGAGAAACCGTACAATAAATAAAACTAGACTAGCAAGTAATGAACATCATGTAATGAAAACATATAATAAGACAGAGCTAGAAACATGAAAGCAAGTGTCACGACCCGCTACCCAAATTGTTGGGCCAGGCCGAGTCATGCCCAGCCTACGTTGAGATAAAACGTAGTAAGCTGTTCTAAAGACAACAGGATAAGACTAAATGTGCTAACAGTTCTATAAGTGAAGAAGAATCATAAATGCTCCAAACACAAAGTCGTCGTATATAGTAAAATGTCCAAGTACAAGTGAACTGAAATGTAAAACTGGATACATGTCCAGTTACAAAATATGTAGCCTAATACATGACTACACTAAATATCCCAAACAGCTAAGCAAACTAGACGAGTCTCCCCGCAGGAACATCCTCGTATGGCAAAGCCGGGTCCTCGGCAGTATCTCCATAATATGGGTCGCAGAGTAACTCCTCCTCAGTAAGGACACCTACAACGTTATCCTGTCAGGACGGAAGCAAGTACTGAATCTAGCAAACTAGCATATGAAACATGAAAATGAACATGTGAGGAATAACTGGAAACATGGCATCACATAGTCTATCATGGCAAGGACACATATGTCATAGAGACAGATGTATATGTAATGTTTAAAACTGTAGCAGGTACGTGATCGGTCAATAGATGTACAATGTACTGAGGCACAATGTAAATAAAATGTACATACGTACAAGTGCACAAGCATAGGTGTACATCCGTACAGAAATACGGAATAATGGCCTACGGCGCAGTATCATATAGAATGAACTTTCCTCGGTACGATAATGGGGGCATGATCACGTACTCAGCTACTAGTTTTCCCATAACCCATATTATATCATGTGAGAGATACATAAAAACTGTTCTAAGCATGGTAGTAACTGGAAGTACAACATGTGGCGTTTTAACTTGCTACCCCAAGGATCAGCATTTAACATGGTGGATTTTGCAGTTCATTTATGTGACAATATGTAAAGTTCGTAGAAAGTACTTGCCTCTAGCAAAGCAAAAACGAAACAAGCTGCGATAACAGTGCTATGGATGTCCGGTAACTCGTCACTGTAGAAGTAAATACAATAACTTAGCTTTTACACTAAGCTAAAATACTAGGACACTAATTGGTGAAACACAACTTGTGACTGGACACCTAGCCAAAATGATGACTTTGGCATAGAAGACCAATGTGGGGTGACACACTACTTTAATTAACTTTGTAGGGTCTTTACACTAGTGAGGGGTGGGGTTCAACACGGCTAAAACTCAAAATAACACAAAAGCTACAAGTCGTAATTAATCAATAAATAAATCAAATGATCATTGTGTTCTAACAATTTTAGAGATAGACAAAAAGTCTAGTTTTACTTAAAGTAAAGTATCAAAGTGATTCTTGTTAATCATAGAAATTTATTATAATTTTTCTGGAGTTTATTTACCAGTACAAATATTTTATAAAAATCAGTTTTCCTACGTATACAGAAAATAAGTTTTGGTTTCATATGCCAAACTAGTGGCAAAACAGTAAATTAAATACTACAAAAATTATACTAAATTAGCTAAATTAACATAGTATCTAAATACTATTTTTCAGAATTTAACAGTACTCTAAGTATTTTAGAAAATCAAAAACAGCATTGCACACAATTAAAATTAAATAATTAATTATCTGCGTATTTTGTCCATGTATATAATTTGAACCAAAGTTCAAATACAGGACCCAAGGCCATGAATCAAGTCCAATATGACTTGTACAGGTCTTGAATGTGTGAAAACACATTTGGGCCCAAAAACCCATGCTAGGCTTGGACACCAAATGGTTGCAGTAATTTAATTACACTAAAAATACAATTTGGTAATAGTGCAAAATAAATATTATTATTTTAATAAGACAAAATTATGCATAGTGAAAATATACATACATATGTAAAAAGTACATATATCTATGTATAAGAAAAATACTTAATTTATAAAGTATATATATATATATATATATATATATATATATATATATATATATATATATACACAAATATATATATATATCTATATATATATATATATATATATATATATATATATATATATATATATATATATATATATATATATATATATATATATAAGAAAACATTTAATTATAAAGTGTATACATAATAATATATATATACACATGAAAATATATATATACATATATGTATATAAATAAAAATATATATATAATATTTACTAACCATGAAATATACACACAAGAAAATATATACATATATACATATATGTACATAAATACATATATATACATACATATATATATTATAAAGTACTAAAATGAAGTATATATATATATATATATATATATATATATATATATATATATATATATATATATATATATAATATATATATATATATATATATGTATTATTATACATACTATTTTATGTATATATATATATGCTGTTTATATATATATATACATATATATATATATATATATATATATATATACAATACATACTATTTTATGTATATATATATATATATATATATATATATATATATATATATATATATATATATATATATATATATATATATATATATATATATATATATACAAATATATGTATACATATATATATAATTATATATAAAAGCAAAAACAAAAAAAAGAAAAAGAAAAAGAAAAAGGAAAAGGAAAAGAAATAGCAGCACACACGGGGGGGAGGGGGGGGACTCGAACTCGGCCCAGCGGGGGGTCGAGTCTCGGGTGCGGTTGGGCTGGCCAGGGGGTCATCCCGAGCTCAGTGTTAGGGTTAGGACTTAGTTTATTTTATTTAGGTTTTGAATGATTAAATGATAAAAAAAAAATACAGTCCTGTGTCCTGACAGTTAGGGACACAGGTATTTACGTGTCTGGGTCGATTCGACACGCACGACACGAGTTTCACGTGTCCAGCTCCACACTTGTGCTCGCCAGGACACGGCGAACAACATATGTGGACACGAGCCTCACACGACACGGTTGACACAAATACTCACGTATCCGGTCGTCGAAGGGGGGTTTCGGGTGTCGTGGACGGCGGAGGAGGCGTCGGCGAGGCGGCGCTCGGGTGGCGCTGGGGTCGTCTCGTCGCGGCGAACCCGTTGGTGGTGGTGGTAGGGGGGTGACGTTCGTCGTAGGGGCGGCGCTCGGGTCTAGCCGGAGTTAGGGTTCCGGTGGGGGTGAGAGTGGAAGATGGGGCGGCGCTGGTGGTCGTGGGAAGAGTTTAGGGTTAGGGTCTGGTCGGGGGGTGAGAGGAGAGTTTTATAGGGTTGTTGAGGCGGTCGGGGGGGCTGTGCGCTGGCCGAAAATGGCGGGGGCAGCCCGTCGTCGGTCGTCGGTCAGCGGGGCAGGTGAGGGAAGTGAGAGAGAGTTCATGGGGGGGGTCTGGGTAGGTTAGCAGATTGGCCCCCATAGATTAGGTATTTACACATAGGCCCTTCTAGTGAGTAAATGCAAATTAGAATTTGCACTCCACAATTTAAAACATTTAAAAAATTACAAACTGATATAAAAGTAATTTAAATAATTACAAAACTGTATTAAAATAATTCTAATAATTGCAAATTGATATTTGTATTTTGAAACTCATTTAAAAATCATTTAAAAATTCTAGAAAAATTCCTAAAAATCTAAATAATTAAATTAAGGCTAAAATGACACTAAAAATTAATTAACACTAATTAAAATGAAATTTGAAAAACAGGGGCTTACAAGTCTTCCCTTCTTGAAAAAATTTCGTCCTCGAAATTCACAAGGATTGAAAACCCTACAATATTCTAACATAGCAAGCAATGCAACAAAATGACTAAGGCTGCGATCGAAACTAACCTCTAAGGTATCAAGCGGGAACGGGTGGTTCCCTCGCAGCGGTTGGATCGAACAAGTAAGGGTATCTCTCCCTCATGTCCGACTCCCTCTTCCAAGTAGATTCACCTGGGGAGTGACGGCTCCAAGCTACTCGTACTAGGAGTATAACCTTGTTCCTCAGCCTCTTCTCTCTCCTGTCTAATATCTCCACTGGCTGCTCAGAAACTGTAAGGCTCTGTCCGACCTCCAACTCTGAATGATCTAGCACATGACTGGGGTCTGGAACATATCTCCTCAGCTGAGATACGTGAAAGACATCGTGAACTCCTGCTAGGTTGGGTGAAAGTGCAACCCTGTAAGCTACCTCTCCGATCCTGCCAAGTACCTCGAACGGCCCGATGTACCTGGGGCTCAGCTTCCCTCCTCGTCCGAACCGGATCGTCCCTCTGGTAGGTGATATCTTCACTAGCACCATATCACCGTCTGCGAACTCCATCAGCCTGCGACTAGCATCAGCCTAGTGTTTCTGCCTATCCTGAGCTACTCTGAGCCTGTCTCTGATCATCCCGACTTTCTCTGCTGCATCTGTGATCATCTCTGGCCCAAGCATAACTCTGTCTCCAACATCATCCCAAAAGAGAGGTGTGCGGCATCGTCGTCCATAAAGTGCCTCGAAAGGAGACATACCAATACTGGCCTGGTAGCTGTTGTTGTATAAAAACTCTACCAAGTGCAGATGGCTCTCCTAAGATCCTCCGAAGTCCAGCACGCAGGTCCTCAGCATATCCTCCAGTGTCTGTATCGTCCTCTCGGACTGCCCATCTGTCTGCGGGTGGTACGCCGTACTGAACTTGAGCCTACTGCCCAACTCCTCCTGCAAGCTCCTCCAGTAGTGGGATGTGAATCTGCTGTCTCTGTCTGACACGATGCTCACCGGCACTCCGTGTAGGCGAACTATCTGCTGCATGTATAGCTCTGCCAACTTCTCGGTGGAAAGCCCCACCTTGAAGGGTATGAAGTGCGCACACTTCGTCAGCCTGTCTACGATGACCCAGATGGCATCCTTCCCTCCTTGGGAACGAGGAAGCCCTGAAACGAAGTCCATCATAATATGTTCCTACTTCCACTCGGGAATGGGTAACGGCTGCAACAAACCAGCTGGCCTCTGGCGCTCCGCCTTGACCTACTGGCAAACTAGGCATCTCAAGATAAAACGCGATACATCCCTCTTCATCCCGTGCCACCAAAGATGTTTCCGCAAGTCACGGTACATCTTGTTAGCACCAGGGTGAATAGAATATCTCGATCGGTGCGCCTCCTGCAAGACTGCCTCTACTAGCTCTTCCTTCGGCATGCACAATCGGCTGCCATGCCTCAAGAATCCATCCTCTGCTATAGTGAAGTCATCCAGCAATCCAGCTAACGCCTGGGGTCGAAGTCTGCGAAGGCTCTCATCTGTAGACTGTGCCTCCCGGATCTGCTCCATCAAACCTGACTGAATGTCAAGCGCCATCATCTGTATCACTGATCCTGGCCGAACTAGCTCGATACCTAGCTTCTCCAGATCCTCCCGCAAATGTCGATCAATCATCAGGTACCATGCCATCGGATGCCTGCTCAGCGCATTCGCCACCACATTTGCCTTCCCGGGGTGATACTGTAAATCGATGTCGAAGTCCTTCATCAACTCCAACCATCGTCTTTGCCTCATGTTCAGCTCTTTCTGCGTGAACACATACTTCAAACTTTTGTGGTCAGTAAAGATTTCCACACGCTCTCCGTATAAGTAATGTTTCTATAACTTGAGTGCAAAGATCACTACAGCTAACTCTAGGTCATGGGTAGGATAATTCCTCTCATGAGTCCGCAACTGCCTAGATGCATAAGCAATCACTTTCCCATGCTGCTGTAGGACACATCCTAGCCCCTTCCCAGAAGCATCGCTGTAAATGGTGAAACCTCCAGAACCTGAAGGTAAAGTCAGAACTGGAGCGGTCGTCAGCCTCCTCTTCAGCTCCTCAAACGCTGTCTGGCAGTCCTCTGACCAGATGTACTCTGCGTCCTTCCGCGCAGCTTCGTCATGGGTTCAGCTATCCTAGCAAAGTCCTGGACGAACTTTCTATAATAGCCTGCTAAACCCAGAAAGCTCCTGATCTCTGAAACTGACGTCGGAGCCTTCCATGTCTCAACTGCAGCAATCTTCCTGGAATCCATCGAGATTCCATCTCCAGTGACTACATGGCCGAGAAACTCCACTCGGTCTAAAAAGAACTCGCACTTCGGCAATTTGGCAAACAATCTCTCCTGCCTCAGAATCCCCAAAACTATCCGCAAGTGCTCTGCATGCTCCTCTGGCGTCTTCGAGTATATCAGGATGTCGTCGATAAACACCACGACGAACTTATCCAGATACTGATGAAATGTCTTATTCATCAAGTTCATAAAGACAGCTGGCGCATTTGTGAGACCAAATGGCATCACCAGAAACTCGTACTGCCCGTACTTCGTGTTGAATGCCGTCTTCTAGATGTCTGCTGGCCTAACCTTCACCTGGTGGTACCCGGATCTTAAGTCTATCCTGGAAAATACCTTCGCCCCACTCAACTGGTCGAACAAATCATCTATCCTGGGCAGAGGATATTTGTTCTTAATGGTGATGGCATTCAAGGCCCGGTAGTCAATACATAACCGGACTGTACCATCCTTCTTAGGCATAAAGAATACTGGCGCTCCCCATGGAGAAGCACTGGATCGAATGAAACCCTTTTTCAACAGGTCATCAATCTGCTCTTTCATCTCTACGGCCTCCTTGGGATTCACTCTATAGCAAGCCCGGGATACTGGTGATGAACCCGACACAAAATCTATAGTGAACTCCACATCTCTGTCAGGCGGAAGTCCTGGAAGATCCTCTGGGAATACATCCATAAACTCCCTAATGATAAGGTGTGGCGGTGCTGCGTCCCCGACTGTAGCACAACAGTTCGGCTCTAGGCTGATCTCCGGCCCTGTCCTCCTGACACTGAATGGTGCTGTGCCTGGGGGACTGAACAAAATACTACCCTCATGACAATCTATAGATGCATGGGCATAGCTAAGCCAGTCCATCCCCAATATGATATCATAACCGGGGAGTGGCATCACAAAGAATCGCCCCTCAAACTCTCTTCCGGCTATCATAATAGAGCATCTATAGCTAGCTCTAATAGACACTGGTCCTCCTTCCGTCATTACTCTACTAATCTCCGCAGTAGGTGTAGATACTAAGTGATGTTCATGCATGAACTCTAATGACAGGAAGCTATGAGATGCACCAGAATCAAACAAGCATAGAGCTAGAAAAGTATACAAATAAACATGACCTGTGATGACGTCAGCTAAGTAATCCGGCTCCGAAACCTGCTCCGGCTCCGGCTCGAGGGCTAGGCTATAAACCTTCCCCTGAGGTCCCTTCTGCTGCTGCAGATGCTGTCCAAACATCTGCTGCTGAGTCGAAAGCGGTCCCCTAGGCTTTGCTGCTGGGCAGTTCCGAAGCTGATGGGTGGCAGACCCACAAACTAAACACTGACCCAACCTCTTCCTGCAGACGGCGAAGTCATGACCTGGTCTTCTGCAGAAAGAACATATAGCTCCCATCTGTTGCTGCTGCTGTCGGGGTCCCGGGGCTCTAACTGGCGGGGTCTGATGATGTGGTATAGGGGGACGGTAAGTCTGCTGGGGTGGCGTCGGTGCTCTCTGCTGGAAAGCCTGACGCTTGGACGGTCCCTCATGATGTACAGGAGCCGGCCTCTTGCTAGACAAAAGACGCTTTTCAATGCTCCGGGCCAACTCTAGGCTCTGGTAGTAGTCAGTCGTACCGTTCGCCACTATAAGAATGCCAATGTTTGGAACTAGACCATGGCAAAACCTACGGGTCATCTCCTCTGGATCTGCAACCAGACTAGGAACGAAATGGCTCAGGCGACTAAACTCTGCCGCATAGTCATCAACAAAACGGTTCCCCTGCTGGATGTTCTGGAATTGTAGCCCCATGGCTACTCTAGCAGTGGTCGAGAAGAATTTCTTCTTGAACTGGGTCTTGAACTGATCCCATGTGGCTCTTCCTCTCGCAAACAATGGCTCATTCCGGAACCAGACTCCTGCTAAGTCTATCAGCAGAAATCCCGCTGCCTCGACCTGGAGGTCATCCGACATCCTAACTCCCAGAAGCTTCCTCTCTACCGAATCTAGCCAGTCATCAGCTACTACTATGCCCTCAGTCCCTGAGAACTCCTTGGGATTCAGACCCATGAAGTCCTTGATCGTCCCCGCTCTCTGCCGTGGCTCTACATGTGGTGGGACCACGGGACGTCCCTTAGAACGCTCCATGCTCTGGCGGAGTAGGGTAGTCTGCTCCTGATGGGTTGTTAGGAACCCCTGAATCAGTGTGAGCAGCTGGTTCCCGTCGAGTGTGACGGAAGCCTGGGTGGGTATAGTGATAGGGGGTGGTAGAAGTATCGGGTCCTGCTGGGCCTGTGATGTGGAAGGTGGTTGTGGTATCTGGGTCTGTGGATCTGTGGAGTGGGGGAATGTGGTAGGTGGAGGTGTATCAGTCGACTGGTCAGCTGACTGGATAAGGAGGGCCCCATTCTCGGAGGTAACATACTGGGATGAACGAGTAAGCACCATCTAAATTACAAAATAAAAGGACTTATAAGGACTTATTTAAGGTAAGTAATCATATGCAAGGAAATCTAATTATAATAGCAAACATGTGATGTATTTCCTATGTTGCAATCCTAGCATTCCTCTAGGTGTTCTAAGCGTCTTTCCTAATGTTGTCTAATTACCTTAAGTTTCTAATTGCAGGCATGCTTGGTACAATAACGTAACCAAACAGTTTAGTCAGGACCTGCGTGGGCCACCACTAAAAATATGTCACGACCTGCTACCCAAATTGTTGGGCCAGGCCGAGTCATGTCCAGCCTACGTTGAGATAAAACGTAGTAAGCTGTTCTAAAGACAACAGGATAAGACTAAATGTGCTAACAGTTCTATAAGTGAAGAAGAATCATAAATGCTCCAAACACAAAAGTCGTCGTATATAGTAAAATGTCCAAGTACAAGTGAACTGAAATGTAAAACTGGATACATGTCCAGTTACAAAATATGTAGCCTAATACATGACCACACTAAATATCCCAAACAGCTAAGCAAACTAGACGAGTCTCCCCGCAGGAACATCCTCGTATGGCAAAGCCGGGTCCTCGGCAGTATCTCCATAATATGGGTCGCAGAGTAACTCCTCCTCAGTAAGGACACCTACAAAGTTATCCTGTCAGGACGGGAGCAAGTACTGAATCTAGCAAACTAGCATATGAAACATGAAAATAACATGTGAGGAATAACTGGAAACATGGCATCATATAGTCTATCATGGCAAGGACACATATGTCATAGAGACAGATGTATATGTAATGTTTAAAACTGTAGCAGGTACGTGATCGGTCAATAGATGTACAATGTACTGAGGCACAATGTAAATAAAATATACATACGTACAAGTGCACAAGCATAGGTGTACATCCGTACAGAAATGCGGGATAATGGCCTACGGCGCAGTATCATATAGAATGAACTTTGCTCGGTACGATAATGGGGGCATGATCACGTACTCAGCTACTAGTTTCCCCATAACCCATATTCTATCATGTGAGAGATACATAAAAACTGTTCTAAGCATGGTAGTAACTGGAAGTACAACATGTGGCGTTTTAACTTGCTACCCCAAGGATTAGCATTTAACATGGTGGGTTTTGCAGTTCATTTATGTGACAATATGTAAAATTCGTAAAAAGTACTTGCCTCTAGCAAAGCAAAAACGAAACAAGCTGCGATAACAGTGCTATGGATGTCCGATAACTCGTCACTGTAGAAGTAAATACAATAATTTAGCTTTTACACTAAGCTAAAACACTAGGACACTAATTGGTGAAACACGACTTGTGACTGGGCACCTAGCCAAAATGATGACTTTGGCATAGGAGACCAATGTGGGGTGACACACTACTTTAACTAACTTTGTAGGGTCTTTACACTAGTGAGGGGTGGGGTTCAACACGGCTAAAACTCAAAATAACACAAAAAGCTACAAGTCGTAATTAATCAATAAATAAATCAAATGATCATTGTGTTCTAACAATTTTAGAGATAGACAAAAAGTCTAGTTTTACTTAAAGTAAAGTATCAAAGTGATCCTTGTTAATCATAGAAATTTATTATAATTTTTCTGGAGTTTATTTACCAGTACAAATATTTTATAAAAATCAGTTTTCCTACGTATACAAAAAATGAGTTTTGGTTTCATATGCCAAACTAGTGGCAAAACAGTAAATTAAATACTACAAAAATTATACTAAATTAGCTAAATTAACATAGTATCTAAATACTATTTTTCCAGAATTTTAACAGTACTCTAAGTATTTTTAGAAAATCAAAAACAGCATTGCACACAATTGAAATTAAATAATTAATTATCTGCGTATTTTGTCCATGTATATAATTTGAACCAAAGTTCAAATACAGGACCCAAGGCCATGAATCAAGTCCAATATGACTTGTACAGGTCTTGAATGTGTGAAAACATATTTGGGCCCAAAAATTCATGCTAGGCTTGGACACCAAATGGTTGCAGTAATTTAATTACACTAAAAATACAATTTGGTAATAGTGCAAAATAAATATTATTATTTTAATAAGGCAAAATTATGCATAGTGAAAATATACATACATATGTAAAAAGTACATATATCTATGTATAAGAAAAATACTTAATTTATAAAGTATATATATATATATATATATATATATATATATATATATATATATATATATATATATATATAATATATATATATATATATGTATATATATATATATTTTATATATATATATATATATATATATATATATATATATATATATATATATATATATATATATATATATATATATATATATATATACAAATATATATATATATATAAGAAAACATTTAATTATAAAGTGTATACATAATAATATATATATACACATGAAAAAATATATATATACATATATGTATATAAATAAAAATATATATATAATATTTACTAACCATGAAAATATACACACAAGAAAATATATACATATATACATATATGTACATAAATACATATATATACATACATACATATATATATTTATAAAGTACTAAAATGAAGTATATATATTTATATATATATAAAAACAGCATATATATATATATATATATATATACATAAAATAGTATGTATAATAATACATATATATATATATATATATACAAATATATGTATACATATATATATATATAATTATATATAAAAACAAAAACAAAAAAAAGAAAAAGAAAAAGAAAAAGGAAAAGGAAAAGAAATAGCAGCACACACAGGGGGGGGGGGGGACTCGAACTCGGCCCAGCGGGGGGTCGAGTCTCGGGTGCGGTTGGGCTGGCCAGGGGGTCAGCCCGAGCTCAGTGTTAGGGTTAGGACTTAGTTTATTTTATTTAGGTTTTGAATGATTAAATGATAAAAAAATAATACAGTCCTGTGTCCTGACAGTTAGGGACACAGGTATTTACGTGTCTGGGTCGATTCGACACGCACGACACGAGTTTCACGTGTCCAGCTCCACACTTGTGCTCGCCAGGACACGGCGAACAACATATGTGGACACGAGCCTCACACGACACGGTTGACACAAATACTCACGTGTCCGGTCGTCGAAGGGGGGTTTCGGGTGTCGTGGACGGCGGAGGAGGCGTCGGCGAGGCGGCGCTCGGGTGGCGCTGGGGTCGTCTCGTCGCGGCGAACCCGTTGGTGGTGGTGGTAGGGGGTGACGTTCGTCGTAGGGGGCGGCGCTCGGGTCTAGCCGGAGTTAGGGTTCCGGTGGGGGTGAGAGTGGAAGATGGGGCGGCGCTGGTGGTCGTGGGGAGAGTTTAGGGTTAGGGTCTGGTCGGGGGGTGAGAGGGGAGTTTTATAGGGTTGTTGAGGCGGTCGGGGGGGCTGTGCGCTGGCCGAAAATGGCGGGGGCAGCCCGTCGTCGGTCGTCGGTCAGCAGGGCAGGTGAGGGAAGTGAGAGAGAGTTCGTGGGGGGGGGGGGGGTCTGGGTAGGTTAGCAGATTGGCCCCCATAGATTAGGTATTTACACATAGGCCCTTCTAGTGAGTAAATACAAATTAGAATTTGCACTCCGCAATTTAAAACATTTAAGAAATTGGAAACTGATATAAAAGTAATTTAAATAATTACAAAACTGTATTAAAATAATTCTAATAATTGCAAATTGATATTTTGTATTTTGAAACTCATTTAAAAATCATTTAAAAATTCTAGAAAAATTCCTAAAAATCTGAATAATTAAATTAAGGCTAAAATGACACTAAAAATTAATTAACACTAATTAAAATGAAATTTGAAAAATAGGGGCTTACAGCAAGTAAACTAGATTATCACGAAATCAAAATCTGACATGAACAGTAATACAATGTGACATAGAATACAAGGTTCGACATGTGGGGGCTACGCTAATCTGGCACGACGTATATGAAGTGTATGACTGCTATCTATCAAATCGAATAGGGAAATTGGATTGACCACATGTCTACTAGTGTATTCTCCCGTCCAACTTGCCATGTCCTAGTCCCAAAATACATAGGTTTAGAGTATGTGGCAATGACCAGCTACGTATCAAGTGGACTCCAGCCCAACTCGCATACGTATACAATGTCTAGATTATGGTATCATGTCTAATATGGCAAGTCAAACTAAATCTCAATCCACATAAAGAATAAATATGTCAAGAATGAACAATATGTAATACAGTCAGCCGCCCTGTAATACACGTGTTCGATCAATCTCGAGAAAAGAATAAGCTTGCAAATACTAGACTAACAGCAGAATAAATCAAAGAAAATAAAATATATCAATAGATTAATATGATAAATGTATCCACTAAATATACCTAAAATCCTGAGGATGCAATCATCAACCATCCATCTAGTCTATAAAGCGAGCTCAGCAATAACCTGAAGAGATCACCAAGGCCTCAGAAAAAATGTAGCAACATAACATATAAGCCAATTGTACAATATATATAGCATGCATGTAAAAGACTGGTAATAGGCTAAGAAATACAGTAACACAATGAAAGATCATAACAAGGAAACAATATACGAAAAATGATAAATCGAATGACCATAGTCCTATTTAGTGCTCTTGGCCTTACAAAAAGTAGTCATCGTGGTGCTCCCAATCTATAGTAAGTCTCTATTGTAGCTTTGTGTGGGACTCTCGAGTCGAGAGTGGTCAAGTAGCCAACACTACCAAAATAAGTCAAATTACCGACGAAACTAGCGACGTTTATGGAAAACGTCGCTAAAGTAAAGGACTTTAGCGACGCATAAATAAAATGTCCCAGGACGTCACTGTTAGCGACGATTGGCGACGGCTTGCGACGTTTTTTTTAGTAGAAAAAAATGACGTTGCTGATAAGTCGGTAAACGTCGCTAATCAGCGATGTTTACCGATGTTTCTTTCTTACGTCGTTATATTTTTTGATATAGCGACGTTTAGCGATTTATTAGACGTCGCTGGTGAATTTCATTTAGGTCAGCCAGCCGATCGAAATTTCATTCTTAAAATTTTACTTTCCTCCCAAACCATTCCCTCTCCCCAACCCGACCCCCACACCCTCCTCCGGTGACCGTCGCCCCCCGACCCCCTCCTCCGGTGGCCCCCGACCCCCTCCTCCGTTGACCACCGACCCCCGACCCCCTACCCCCTCCTCTGTCTCGCGAACCCCGCCGACCTCCTCCCCCGTCTACGGCAACCCCTGTCGACCCCCGACCCCCTCCTCCGGTGACCGCCGACCTCCTACCCCAGGCGGTCGAACCCCTCCTCCTCCTTCTCCTCCTCCTCCTCCTCCTCCTTTCCGACAGCCCCCTCCTCCTTCTTTCTCTGTGAGTTAATAATCTTTTTACATTTTTTACTAAAGAAAAGTAGGAGTGTACTTTTGCAACTTTAGTATACTTTTGCACTTCATATCAGGAGTTGTGAATATGTGTATCTATTTCTTGCTTTGATGAAGCATATAATGTTCTTGCTTTGATGAAGCATATAATATAATGTCCTACATTAAAATTTGAACCAAATTGATGGATGTAGATAATGATATTGACTTAATATTGAGGTTGTATCTAACAGAATGGTATTTGATAATAATGGTTGTTCTATAAGGTATCTTCAGGGTTGTCTCTTCTTTGATAAACTACTCATAGGAATGGTCTGATACCGATTTCAATACCGGTACTCATAGGGGTGCTATGGGGTGGTTTGTGACAACAAATAGCTGAGTTATAGGGACTGAAATGGGACAGGTTTAAGGAGCCTATTAAGGACTGTTATGGGACAGTCTATGGGCTGTCATGAAGGCTGAATATAGGACAGATTTGGGGGTTATATGGACTGCTATGGGGCAGCTAAGGACATGTATTATGGACTGGTTTTGGAGTGCTTATAGGCTGCTAAATGGGAGAGTAGTTGGCTGTCAACCTTGGACTGGAATGGGGGTGTTAAATGGATTGATATGGCTGATATGGATGATCCCCTGCCCCCCCTCCCCTCACTGCTATTAAATAGCAATAAGTTACTGCTACTACTGCTACTAAATAACAGTCCCCTTTGGGGACTGTTGAGTCTCCAGAGATCAGTCCCCTGGGTGGGGACTGATATACTCTAATGCTGCTGTTCACAGCAGTGAAGTCCCCCCCTTTTCACTCCATCAGTCACTCCCTCTAATCCCTCACTCTCTCTAACTCTATATATACACACACTACACAAAACCAAAACCCCACACTCTCAATCCTCCCTCTCTAACAAATATACATACACTCACAATATCAACCAATTCCAACTCTAATTCACCACCCCATTGGCCGAACTCTCACCCAACATGAACACAAATGTAAACACACATAATATCACATATATATACATATATATGCCACAAATATATATACATATATATATAGAGAGAGAGAATAACATATATATAACCATTGATATATATATATATATATATATATATATATATATATATATATATATATATATATATATACATATATACATATAGTTAAATAATATGATACAATATGATACATAGAAAAACACATCTCTAAACTAATAGAAATCTGGGATTTAATATCTAAATAACATTTAAACAATATATATTAAATCTATTGGGATGGATGTAATCACTTTTCCCCCTAATTTTTCTTCCATTGGAAATTATTTTCCTTTCCTCCTCAATTTCTTTGGCATCCAAACATAGGAAAGTAATCACTTTCCTTTCCCAATATACATGATTAGAAATGATATCCCAAATTGAGGATACCTGAATATTTTAGTTAACCATAGTGAATATATCTCTGAAATTCTTAAGAAAGAACATACATACTAAGACTGAGATGAATTGAACTAGAAAGAAAACAAATTGTTTTTTTAGAGAAAACTAAACTGAGAGAAACATGTATTTAAGTATTGTTCCCAACTTGAGATTTTGGAAACACTTGAAAAGGATTTCCCTTTTGAAAGTCTCATATGTAATTATGTTTCTCTAAGAGAAGAGTCTTGTCCAACTTTGTACTAATTCTTTATAAATCGAGTTAGTTATCCTTCTTCCTTCATGATTAAAGTTCGGTCATCATAGTCATGATTATGGATATCCAATATCTTAACCAAAGTGAAATATATCTGAAATGTTAATAACATACATCTTATGAATTAAGCAAGGAAGTAAACAAATACAAATGATCCGAGAAATTATATACGAGCACATTGGACTTGGACACGAGCACATTGGACTTGGATACGATTTCGATATCGATACTAATAGGAATATCCTTAAATGCTATTACTTTCACAAGTGTTTCAACGATATGCTTGTATCTATCTTACAGAATTATCCTCAAATGGATATGGAGCTGAATTTACTATCTGCAGAATCGTACTTGGATATACAACCGTCATCCTGATAACATGTGCGGTGTGCGGGATGAATTCATAGAGGGTGTACACCAGTTCCTGCAGTTTGTCAAGGCGTTCCCTCAGTACATGGACGGTACCAAAATTAAGTGTCCGTGTGTGAGATGTTGCAACTTGAAATATCATCCAGAAGTGGATGTCACGTATCATTTATACTCGAAGGATTTCACGCCGAATTACTATCAGTGGAGCGAGCACGGAGAACTTGTGTCTTTAGCATCGGAGTACGAGTCTTATGTGGATGTCCACAACAACGCTTCTTACGACGATGGGTTGGTGAACATGGTTTTTGACGCGGCCGGGCCTAGTTTCGATCCGGATGATCATGATACACCTGAGGAGGCACCGAACCCCGATGCTGCACAGTTCATGGAGTTGCTGAAGAATGCAAGGACTCCATTATATCCTGGTTGTGAGGATCATTCACCGTTGGAGGTGGTTACAAGATTGTTGAGCATCAAGTCCGATTTTAAAATGTGCAAGATTGCTACAACCGTCTTATGGAGTTGCTTATAGAAATATTGCCTGAGGGTGCGAAGTTGCCTAAAGACTTCTACCGTTCTAAGAGGATGGTTAGATCGCTCTGGATGGGATACGAAAAAATCGATGCCTGTCGCAACAGGTGCATGTTGTACTACAAAGACGACAAGGATGAAGATGCCTACAGATTTTGTGGTGTTGATCGCTACAAGGCATGTGGTAGAGGAAAGTCTGTCGGTGCTAAGAAGCCTACCTCTTCGATGTACTACTTGTCGTTGACGCCGCGGTTGTAGCGGTTGTTTATGGTGAAGGAAACTGCAGAAAACATGAGTTGGCATAAGCGGGAACATACCGAAGGAGTATTGGATCACCCATCTGATGGAGAAGCATGGAAGCACTGATAGAACAGAGTGCAGCGTTGGAGGGTTAGAGCGCACGGTGACGGAGCTGCAGACAGCACAGGTGACCATGACCGATAGGCTGAGGTTGGTGATGGATTCGATGGTCCAGAGCACTGATAGACTGTTATCTACCATGGATACATACAACCAGCGACTTACAGCGTTAGAGCGTGCTGGTCCTCCGGGTGCGCCTTCATCGTCGTCGACTCTGCCGCCTCCACCGCCTTCTTCATCGACACCGACTCCACCGACGTCACTGCCTGCTCCATCGGTATCGATTTTACTTGAGGAGTATGAGTTGTTCCTATCCCTTCGTCGCGGCGGTGCCCCTCCTGCACCAGATCCCTAGTAGTCCTAGTTAGGACTGTTTGTTTGTGTTTGTTTCATCCTTTGTTTGTGACTTGGATATTTGTTGGTTGTGTAGACTTGGATGTTTGGATCCTATTTGTTGGATCCTATTATATTTGTTGGTTGTGTGTAGACTTTGGTTATTTGGTTGTAGACTTTGTTATTTGGTGTATTTGGATGTTATTATTCGTTTATGTTATTATTCGTTTCAATTGGATGTTAATGTGCTTCTGTGGTTTACGTTTACCGGTGTTGAGTGTTCCACCGAAGGGGTTGACAAACCGAGGGAGAAAAGAATATATGTTATACTGTGTCTTTATGGTTATCTTTTTAAACTGCAGGGAGAAAAGGACATTCTGTATTTTATTTTATTTATTTTTTTCAGATTTACCGACGTTTATCGACGTTTACCGACGACCATCGTTTGCGTCGGTAAACGTCGGTAAATCTTCAAAATTTTCCAGGGTACCGACGTTTACCGACGTCCTTCTACGTCGGAGACCGTCGGTAAGCGTCGCTACACGTCGGTAATAATCCCAGAAATTACCGACATTTAGTGACATTTTAAACGACGGTAAACGTCGGTAAATTCCCAGGATTTTATCGACGTGTAGCGACTTTAAACACGTCGGTAGACGTCGGTAATATACCGACGTAAATATACGTCGGTAAACGTCGGTATTTGCGACGTTCGGCGACATTTTAAAGATTACTGACTTACGTTTCCGCGACAAGTCCAAAACGTCGGTAATTGCGTCGGTAACTATTTTAGCGACGAAATTTGTCGTTTTAGCGACGTCTTTAGGCGTCGCTAAAACGACTTATTCTGGTAGTGGAATCACAGTATCAATCAAGGGTCAAGTCAAGTCAAGTCCAAGTAACGAGATCATGTCAAGTCAAGTGGACAACAATACGCATGTTTTGTGCATTCATATAGCTTTTAGTTATATCATAAAAAATGTAATATTGATAATAATATTATATGATAAAAAAAATTTACAATATAATAAAAGATAAATTGTTATTATAAATATTTCATTCATATAGATAATTTTAATTATTTATTATCTAATATAGATAATAAATATTATCTGATAAATCTTGGATGATAAGAAAATAATTATTTGTTATCTAATATATTTAAAAATATATTTGAAATTTATTATGGATAATTGGACAAACTATATTCAAAATTATAAATTATCCCAAACTTCTTTACCCACGTTCCCCCACTCCCCACGTGCCAACTAACTTGGCGCCACTCCCTACGTGCCAAGTCACTTGGCGTATCCTCTTCCCTTCCGTAATTGTCCCAAACTTTTTCCTTTTACAATTACCCTAAACTTCTTTACCCTATATGAAAATTGGTGTACTAAATATCACCCTATATCTAATAGTCTCCTTACTTCTGTCATTTGACAAGTAAAGTAAAAATAATATTCACGGTCACTTTTGCATCCTACTTCACTATCTTCTTACTTTACACTATTATTGTTTATGGCATTCTCTATTCACGACGTTATATGTACATATTGTTTGCCTATTATTAGATCTTGTTAAGTGTCATCTACTTTCTCCAAATCTGACTGTATTTAAAAAAATTTAGACGACTTTCAATCTGGTATGTGTCGACCGTATTTGGCTTTAAGGTTTGTGCTTCTCTTTTCTAATATTCAAAGGTTGAAAGTCATATTTTTATTCGTATGTGTTTCAGTCTTTTCTTGTTTTTGTGGTAGTATGTAGACTGATAGTACTATGGACGTTAGTTGTGACCTTATGGTTATACAAGTATCATTCTAGATCTAGACAAACTGATGCTACGATGCAGACTGTACTTAACCATGTACTCATACCTAATTATTTGGGAGTTGGTCGTGATAACTTTTATGGAGGCCCACATAGGTCATTGTTGCAAAGAATGCAAACTCGTGGTAATACTTGTAGTGTCTCGCTCCGCTTAGTGCAATAGGATGAATCAATGGACGCAATGACGTTCGAACTTGGCTATGCAGCAACTTGTTTGGAGTTCCGCTCGGTCGAGGCAAGTCCCCATTTAGGTGGTTGGCTTCGATGAACTCATCTCTAACTTGCCTTCACACTTAATAAAATGATGCCACATGCTTGTGTGATATGAAATAACTTGTTGCATGCTAATAAAAGAGTTGAACCCACATGCTAAGAGAATAATCCCATCTTGTAGTCAATTGGTATAGAACCTGAAAATATTTAACTTGCTGCTATATAGTATATCATCGTGTTTTGAATTAGCACTCGCCTTATCGGTTTTACGTCTTGCGTAAAGTAGAGTTTTCTTATGTTGTGCCATAGACTATCAACTTACTATCATAGTATATACATTTGGTCACCAAGGCTTGTTATTTGGAGTATAACACTATTTAGGGCACTTCGTTGGAATGTTCAAAGTAGGCAGAAGGACTATCAAATAGTCATTCTTGAGTTCAGATGTAGAACATGGAAGGATGTTAGGACCTTTTGGTTGCCAAGGCTTTATTCCTAGTTTGAAAAGTTTAGAGGCGAGTGATGGCTCGAGGTAGATTGATAGTTAAGTATGAGTTATGAGTGAATGTATGCTGAGTAGCAATATTGTAAATGATGATGTCAGTTAGGCCATGCATTTACGTTGAGTCTAGATGATCTCGTAGGTTCGTGGTCGTTGGATAACATGTGCACAAGGATATGTTCCTCAAACACTCGTTGGGGCATCAGGATCGTGTCATCCTATGGAGAACAATGGGCGTTGTAGCAATATGCGCCGGTGATTCGGGGCCTCCAGCCGGTCTAGCTACCTTACTACTGGAAGGTTTGTCATCTAACAAACAGTCCGAGTAGGCGTGGGGGGCCGTGACCATTCCTATAGAGTTAGGAATTAAGCCAATGTCTATATGTCTATTTGCATATAGGTATGTTGGAAAGGTCTAGAAGTAATGGATGCACGACACACATTGTAATTGTTGAGGCCTAAGATTTGGCTTCTGCAGAGACATGTTTTATGAAACCTTTTTATGGTTATAGAATGAGTTAGCTTTAAGTTGACACTTTATGACTTTTAGTATGTTATCGTTGTATTGAAACAAGAAATGTCGGATGGTAAGTATGAGTAAGTTTTGCTATGTTACGTAGCACGATTATGATAGTCGGGACACAAACTATGCCATAAAACTGATCCTAAGGCTAGATTAGAAAGATTGCTTAATAATATTATACACTCACTAAAATAATGTATTGATTTGATTTGGGTGGAGAGATGTAATGCCCCGCTTCGCACGGTGCATTACGATGAGTCGTTGACTCAAAGAGTTGCATTGAACCGATGAAGTATCGATGCGAATCGATGCAAGTGTTAAGTTGGCTCAAGAGAAAGCATTGAGTCGGTTCGAAGATTCTAAGAAATCGAATTGATGCAACGCACAAGTTCGATTCGATCAAATATTGATTTTAGTTGGTTTCGTGTGCAGGCTACGCTTTTATGGTGAGTTATAAGAGGTCAATATTTTTTCTTATTTGCAACAGTGTTCGCGAAACCAAAATATTGCCTTGCAACGAACTAAGGCAAAGTCAATGGACTTGGGCCTTCAGAAGAATCGAGACTTAGACTTTCAAAGGTGCGCTCGGAGTCTCGCTCGGCAGATGCGATCATTGCTAAGGTGGGTGGCTCCGATAAACCTGACTTTGCTTAGCCTAGACATATAATAATATGGACAATATTGCTAAATCGCTAGGCGATAACCTCCTGCATGCTAATAAGAGAACTCAACGCTCCTAGCTAAAGAAATAATCCCATCTTGTATGCTTGTGTAAAATATGGAAATGAACTTAGGAATTTACTTGAACCCTATCACTGCACTCCATGCTCGTGCCAAGGCATAGCTTACATTTCAAGTACCCTATACGCTCAAGTATGCAATGAAACAATGAAAACAACTTGAGGCAAGAAACAATGAATGGTTTACTAAATTAAGACAAGAAGACTATCGAAATAGTCGTTCTAAGTCGAGTAATGAAAATATGGAAAGGCTTCGGAACCGTTGGGTCGCCAAGGCAGTCCTTGTCACGCCCCACTCCCGTAGGAGCGATCATCCTTGCTAAGGCGTGATGCCGCACGAGCCTAGATTGCGCTCGTGCAAGGCGGGTTCCATAACGGTCGATTTCAGCGGCTGCGACGGGGTCATCGCACAGAAGTCCCATGCAGAGATATTGAATAATAGCAGCGGAAATTAGAACGAAACACAAGTTATTCAAAGAAGCTCTTAATTGATATTGAAAACAACGGTTACAATGGGGCACAAGGCCAATATTACAAGGCTCACAAGCTCACTCAAGCTCATATTACAAGTCACTCAGCTCTCTCTCATCTCTCAATACATGTCTTGAGCCAGCGAATGCTTTGGAAGGCGACGTCCATACATTATGTCCCGTATAAGTCTTGACTCCATGCGGCCGTACGCTTCGAATCGCCAAGAAACTCTGTGCCTCGACGCATCCAAGCGAGCTCCGCGCCACGGGCTTCTACCTGTGCCTGTACATGTAAACTATGTGGGTGTCAGTACTCAACTGTACTGGTGGAATACGCTCCTCGCCCACCCATACAAAACCAACACGTTTGATTTACTTCGTACAACATAGTCCCTTTATGATTGTCTTTCTACTCTTGCCTTAGGATCAGTTTTAGGACCGACGCCTTGGCCTATTTTGTGCCTCTAGACCATTTCGTGCTTGCAATGCAACATCAACTCAATAACGTTAACCTATCAAGTCGTGCCTGCCTTACGGCTTAAAATCAGAGATGCAACTACGTGATAAGACTCCATTCCCGTGTGACCGTGCTATAAGTCCTTGTTGAGGCCGTGCCTCGTAACTCAATGAGACTCAATCATATCGTCACCTCGCGGCCCTTGTCGCCTTGCGGCCCTTTGCTACTAAATCATCAGCTGACCCATCCAACTTGTGAACTAAGTGTCACTCGACCAACTTTTTCTTGCGGCATTTCCTGACTTAAACTCAAGACAACTCAAACCAACTTATGAAACTTATATGCCGACAACTCGAGACTCGATGCCACATCTCGTACTGAAGCACGGTGTCTACGTTGCAGCCAAATCTTAGGCCCAACATTTTGTGTTCCAACTGTACACACATATTCAACTCGACTCCTTGATATACTGCACTCAATACTCGACTCAATCCAAAGGCATACACGCGGATCGCCGCCCATGCTGACTCATCTATATGAACTAGTCACTAGCGCCCGGCGCTATAATGGACTCCTTTTGAGCTTTTGATTAGACGGATGCTCCTTGCCAGCGCGAGTAGCTAGCTCCGTTGCAAGTCCCCCTAACCCGTATGGTCATCCAGCACAGCTACGAATGTCTCTATCGCAATGGTTCCCATGGGCCGCCTGGGTCGCCGTTCAAGAAACAGTTTTATTTTACCTTGTACAAGTTGTCCAATGACCATGCAAGACTCGACTCGAACTATAATCTGCTTCTAGTGTTACCATCTCTTTCAGGGCTAAGTTCAACACTTCTCACATCTGAGACCTTGCCTCGGCAACCCAGTCGCGGGCATTCTTCTTTCTTGCCTCGACGACCCAGTCGCGAGCATTTTTCTTTCTTGCCTCGACGACCCAGTCGCGAGCATTTTTTTTTGGCCCTATTATTTCACTCAACTAAAGAACAACTATTGAAACACTTTTCAAACTCAATGAATCATCCGTGGCCCGTGCCTTAAACACTAGGTCCGTGACATCGTGTCTTAAACTAACTTAAAATACTATGTGACACCACCGCCCAAGTCATACTCTATATGACGTGCCTTACAATCGTGAGACTATGTTATACCCAGCCATAGAACTCATAGGGCCGTGCTTGCTACCACTCCGATAGCCTAACATAACTTGCCTGACTTTAAACGCACAACGACTCGACGAGCAAAGGCTGCGTCAAGCCTCACATTGCAGAAACGTGCCGCGTATGCGTTCGACTTCTGAATGACCAAGTCATTTGGGTGCCTAGACTTATATCATAAGTCGTGCAACACAACTTAACTCATGGGGCAAGCCAAGGCTATGCCAAGCCTTGGACGATAGCACCGTACATGCTTTATGAAGCATTTATGTGGGCGACGCCTATGACTTAGGCTACGTTCATAACTTCGTCTACTCATCCAACTTTCCTTCTCCCAAGCCACGGGACGAAGGATCGAGTGTCATTTTCAAAGTACGCCGTGCACCAACTCTAAGCCGACCATTCGACCTTTTCATATTCTAACTCAATTCGACCCGTCGGGATTATTCCCTTTAGTTATGTGGATTCGTCACTTTTATTATCAAGTCTACTTGTGCAAGTTAAAAACATGCGATTTATTATGTGAAGGCTAAGATGAGGCAAGTTCACCGAAACTACCCTACCTGAGCGAGCGGTCGCCTTGACCGAGCGATGTCTTCATGCAGCCGTTGCAAGGCTAAGTCCGAACGCCGTCGGCGTTCCGATTCCTTCGATTGACTGAGCGGGACGGGGCACTACATCATACACCACTCAGAAAAAGTTTCGTCCTCAAAACTAACTGAGTACTTACTTATTGACTTATCACTTTACTCAACATTCAAGAACTCTTACACACACTACGCCTATGCATTTTCTTAATTCGAGCCACGCTCGTGCTACCCACAATCTTTTCTTCAATCCTCGACACTTTTCAGTTCTCAAATCTCACTTGATTCAACGTATCACTTAGTTGGAACGTGCATATATCCTAGGCGTCTCCAAAATACATGCATTTCAGCCAAGTCTCGTGATAGAGAATCCACCATTACCACTCGAGTCGGATCATGCACATATTCGAGCGTCCCTGATATACGTACATGTCAACCGAGCTCGCGAGTGGTGCCTCCACAATCCTACCACTTCGTACTCGGACGTCTGCCTAACTGCTAGGCTATGTCTTTCCGTCAGTATTGGAATCATAGTTTCTAAACAACAATATCAACACTGATCCCATCCTAAGGTCAAACCAAGTTGATAGTACAGGATTTTCTACCCAAGCTTGCGTCACTCCGATTTCTAAACTTCAAGCATAGATTTTCTACACACATCCTGACATTCGTCGTACGGGGTCCGAGTCATTCAGCAAAGCCATCCTACGATAACTCATGTTTCAACCAATCCTCGATAAGAACATATCGCTCGTTCATCAAGCCATTTTGTATCGTCTATCTCTTCGAACACGTTCGACATTAGTTCGCCTATCATTCCTTCCAAGTCAACTACGCTACGACACAATTCATCGCTAAGCCATAATTCATATTCTATACTCCCTAAGCCATTTATCCCAATTCACGAAATCGATCACAAGGTCATCTGACTTAACAATACGTTGCGCCCCGATCTCACGCGAGTCAGATTTTCCACGGTGGGCATGAATCACCATGCACGCTCCCGCGGAATAATCATCCTCATCGGGACGTAACTCTTGTTCGAGTATAGACTAATTCACTCTCGATGTGCGGATTGGACCTACTCAATCTTTAAGTTTATTTCATTCATCAATCATAAGTCCTACAAATCCTCGAATTCACCTTTGCATCAAGCCAACAAGTCGAGACAATCAAAGTTACTGCGTCCTAATTTTCTGAGTTCGATCATTCCCGTGACATGAATCACCATGTCAGCGCTCACGCGGAACGATTACCCCAAATCCGACGCAACGCATGTGCGAGACTAGAGTTGCGCTCACGCAAGACAAGAACGTCGAAGTTGCGGTTATCCGCGTAACCATCAAGACACAATCATTTTCATCTAACATTAATCTTGATCAAAATCCTAAGTATATCATCCAACCGAATAATAACACTTGCACGATCGTCATTCGCTGAGTCAGAGTACCCCCGAGTTGTCGCATATCGATCTTTAATACGCCTCAATACCATCGATGATATGCGTAACCTGACGATCTTTCTTTGCAACCAATTTTGAGTCGTGCGAATGATGCTATCGTCCGACTGGATAATCTCCTCGACATTCAAATTCAAGTTCGATCATTATCCCTCGAATCATTCACAATATCAATTTCCTCAAATCCAAATCCACGTATTGTTCATCTGTCTATCTTAAGTCATCGACCAACGTATTTTCTCAATTCGCATCATTTCTTGCTAACTCAAATCATCGAGCAACATCTATCCCAATCTTCAGAGTCATTTTCAAACATTGGAATTAAAATTTTCATGCACGCTATCTTCTCGTCGTCCTAACTTTTTGTATATGATCCGTATCAATTTCCTCGATCAAGTCATCCATTCGTACACCCTAACTTTTTCTCGATTCGATTTCATCTACTCGCTCATTTTCGTATTTTATACTTGCGTAATCCTCAATCCCGTGCACGTTTTGTGCGCGTCATTTCTAATCTGTTCGAATCAACACGTCAAACTTCAAGGCTAAACTTTATTCAATCATACTCACTCTACGGCTTTACATAACGCGACGCTTGCTGATAGACTCACCGACACCTCGTATCCTCTATCGACCGATCAACATCCCTGATGCTATCGCATAAACCACTCAGGGATGAAGTCATTCAACAAATCCTTAAAACTATTATTTGGATCTAAATTGACTTCTTCGAATCCCGTTCGAACTATTCCTCTAATTTCAAGCATGCTCATCTATATCGCATCGACGATATCGCCGTTCGATAGCACCCTTATCGATAGTCATCTCATTTACTCAATCAAGTCTAACTCATTCTTGTCGAAACATTACTGTAACGCCCTAGAACCAGAATACTGGAGAGCGGGGGCATACATAGCCAGCTACGTATAATGAAATAGAATCTACCTCACTATACGGTCACGGCTGTCTAGATATATGAGGGTTTAACTACAAGCCATCAGTCTCTTATGGTCATGAACAAGCCTAGTGTCTCAATCACAAGCAAGTAAGTAAATGTTACAAGATGTAAGATCACCAAATATAAAATAGTAAGGCGTCCCAAACATTACATATTCAGCTGATCATGAAGCTAGTCGTTACAAAATGTGATGACTAGCAAGAGTTTAGTCGTACATGATCAACCCTAGGATCTGTCAATCATGTTACAGCCCGTAGACAGACAGTAATAAGGTGCAACCGAGCTAACACGTGCTCGTTGGCTAAACGCCTCAAAAGAATAATTTTACAATAGAGTGGGAGAGCCAAAATAAAACCCACTCGTTGCCCTGGTTACGCCTGGTGGTCACCATCGGGTTGGAAAGTCGGTAGATCCTCTGGAGCTGCTCTGAAATCTGGGCATACAAAACCAGCTGGGTCAGACCCCTGAAAGAGCAAGTGCCACAAAGGAGGCTTTACTTAGGAACTAAAACCAGCAATTAGCACAAGAATATAATTACATAATAAAAGACAGTAATTAAGGAAAAGCATGACAGGTGATATACGATGAGATAACCATGGGACTATTTAGATAACCAAGTTACAACCCATAAACCAAACAAGGACCGGGGTTGTAACCCTTCGTCGTGAACAGAACTTGGTTTCTCCCACCATTTATCGGCAAGATAATATAAGAAATCAGGACATGTAACAATCTTGTACAGGATCAAGACAAGACTAGACTGGTTATTCCCCATCCAACAATCACGGCCAAGCAATAAGTACGGCTTGATACTTTAACTAACTAGGGTTATCACAGGCCTAGTTACTAGCAAGATGCAGTAAGATTGTTCCACAGCCACAAGCCCTGCAGATCATCCAGGCTATCCGGACGCAATTAGGGGTTAAATTCAAGTGGGTACATCGTCCAGAAACGCATGTACCCTTAGGTGACTTAGAGGGTACAACACATGACAGTGTGCTGGAAATGTGCCCTACTCGACGGCAGGCTACAGATCCCAAGTGGGGCGCCCAGATAATAGGATTTTCTGTAGCTGAGAAATCTCTTCATGACTACTGTGTTATTCTAGTTATTAGCCTTAGTCCTTTTTAGAAGGTACCCCTGACCGTGGTACTCAGGGGTCCCTGTGCAAGACAAGACGGGTTCATTTGTACAAGTACAATCGTCCACGGTGTCCAGGTCATTCATTCTTGTCATGTCAAGCTAGCGGTCGCAACATCATATCGAGATATATCATGTCAGGTTTATTATGTCAAGAGTACACCACGGCGGGCCACTATCATGTCAGGTATATCATGTCAATTATATCATGTCAATTTCACTGTCAGGAGTGCGCCACGACGGACCACTATCATGTCATGTTACTTGCTACTGGTTAAGAGTACGCCTTAACAGGCCACTATCGTGTTCTATCCTTACATCATCATAAATGAGAAAACTTGCATAAATAGTTAGTAACATATTCTTGAAGCCAAGGAAAAGATCTACAACTTTTATGTTGAGAGTTGGAAGAAATTCTGGCCATAAATCAGCCAAATAGGACAAGAAAAACAACCAAAATAGGCACTATGCGGCCAAGGGTGGATGGGTCTCATGCGGCAGTAGATGGGTACCCATCTATGCGGCTGGGTAGATGGATACCCATCTATGCAGCTGGGTGGACGGGGTCTCATGCGGCTGAGTAGACGGGTCTTATGCGGCAGTAAATGGGTACTCATCTATGCGGCTAGGTAAACAGAATCCCATGCGACTGAGTAGATGGGTACTCATCTATGCGGTTAGATAAACAGAATCCCATGCGGCTGAGTAGATGGGTACTCATCAATGCGGCTGGGTAAATAGAATCCCATGCGGCTGAGTAGATGGGTACTCATCTATGCGGCTGGGTAAACAGAATCCCATACGGCTGAGTAGATGGGTACTCATCTATGCGGCTGGATAAACAGAATCCCATGCGACTGAGTAGATGGGTACTCATCTATGCGGCTGGGTAAACGGGTGCCCATCTTCTCCAAAAATCTGAGAAGGATGGCCATGGAACCCATAGCTTCCAAGCTCCATAAAACCTTCATTATAAGTCCAAATTTGGACTTCCATAGGTCAAAATAGGGTAGAACAAAATTCTCTACAACCTGGAACACTCAAAACTTGAAAATAACAAGGTTTAACAGATCAAAATCCAAAAAATCCGAAAATACAACAAGCTTAGATCTACAAGAAATAAACCATAGAAATTAAAATTGCTAAGTACTAAAGTGTCTTAGAATCTCGTGAGGAAGAAAATGGAACAATAAAATTTGAGTTCCTCCATGAAGCAAGTTGCACTTGCCTAAACCTCTCTCTCTCTGGTTGGTGAAGAGTAATGGTGAGGAAGAGAATGAGTAAAATGAGGAGAGAGAAAAGGGTTGAGGTTAATAAATGATGTAGTGGTAGGTAGGGGTTCATGCTAACCCAAACCCAACCGAACCCAACCAAACAAAACCAAGCCAAGCCAAGCCACACCAGGATGAGCCCAAAATAAGCTAAACCAGGATCAAGACAAGCATAACAAGTCTAGCTACAGGTCGGGACTCCGTACACGTATACAAAATACGTAATACGAACCACGGACATTACAACTCTACCCACCTTAAAAGAATTCCGTCCTCGGAATTTAATCAAGAGGCTAGAGATACAAGGACAAGCTATACTAAGCAATCAATCAAATAATCAATCATGCAAGCAAGGAATTTGAAGGCATGAGGAAGAGGAAGACATCCTGCTAGGAACCTCTCTGCCGGTTCTGAATCTGAGCTGGGGTCAGGGCATACTGCTGGGGTCTCTGCTGCTGGAATACTTGTGCCTGAGGCGGCAATGGCCTCGGAGGCTGGTACTGCTGCTGCACTGGTGCTGGTCCCCTTATCGAGGGACTAGTCTGGGCTGATGATGAACTGGCCCTATTCGGGCAGGATCCTATCTTGTGATCTGGTGCCTCACAAGCCAAATACAATTCCAGTGCTCTGCGACACTCCGAAACAACGTATCCTGGCTTCCCACAATGAGTGCAGCCCATTGCAGAAGACTGCTTCTATTTCTGTTACTGAAGGGACGTGACCGACGTCACTGAGGCCGCCTGCCTCGGAGTTCCAATAGTCAAAGCCCTGACTGCCGGGGCTGGTGATGTCGACTGGGTCATCTGGCCGTGAGATCGCTTCCGACCTCCGGTCCTGTCCACGATCCTGTGGGAGGTATACTCGTGCTTCCTGGCTGCCCTCAATACCGCATCGAAAGTCTGATGCTCAAACTGCTCTACTGCCAACAAAATCTCTAAGTGGAGCCCCTGCTGGAACCGTTGAGCTCTATCGAACTCGGTCGCCACCAAGGTGGGAGCAAACCGACTAAGTCTGGAAAACTCGGCCGCATATACATCGACCGTCCTGACCATCTACTTTAAATTGGTGAACTTCGTCTGTAGATCGTACCGAGCTGCAACATCGAAGTACTTGGTCTAGAATCTTTTACGAAATATTGCCCAAGCAATAGGTGCCAATAATTCGACGGCCTGCATCGTCCACCAGCAGCGGGCTAGATCCAATAACTGTAGGCACACTACGACCACCTTCTCATCTTCTGGGGTCTTTGCTGTCTCCAATATCACCTCTGTGTCCTGAAGCCACGCATCAGCAGCGATAGCATCTTCGCTACCATCAAAGAAAGGAGGGTTCAAGCGCTTGAAGCTATTGGCTGCACTGTTCCTATGATGTCCATCTCTGCCCAGAGCATCTTCCACTGCCTGGTGCAAGGCATCTCCTCGACGATCTTGAGAAACTAACAATAATCTGATGAGACCTACCAAAGTACCATCATCAGGCTCTGCAGGCTGAACGGGCTGAACTAGAGGCTCTCCTCCAGTAGACACGACTCTGGAGGCTACTCCTGAATGCTGGGCTTGATCTGCAGGTTGCTGCTCCACGGGAGGTGCTCCGCCTTACCGATCGGCAGGATCGGGTAAAATGCCGCTGAAGAAGACGACATAGGGAACAATAAGAAAGGACCAGGACAGATCAACGATACAAGCATGTCATCAGGACAAGAATTTCAGGGATCCAGATGATACAAACATAGATCAAGGGCGAGTACTGATTGAGACATCTATTTGGTAAACCCTCACATATCTTGATTTTCAAGACCTGCATGGGCCACCACTTAAACCATGTAACGTCCCAGAACCAGAATACTGGAGAGCGGGGGCATACATAGCCAGCTACGTATAATGAAATGGAATCCACCTCACTATACGGTCACGGCTGCCTACATATATGAGGGTTTAACTATAAGCTATCAGTCTCTTATGGTCATGAACAAGCCTAGTGTCTCAATCACAAGCAAGTAAGTAAATGTTACAAGATGTAAGATCACCACATATACAATAGTAAGACGTCCCAAACATTACATATTCAGCTGATCATGAAGCTAGTCGTTACAAAATGTGATGACTAGCAAGAGTTTAGTCATACATGATCAATCCTAGGATCTGTCAATCATGTTACAGCCCGTAGGCAGACAGTAATAAGGTGCAACCGAGCTAACACGTGCTCGTCGGCTAAACGCCTCAAAAGAATAATTTTATAATAGAGTGGGAGAGCCTCTCGTTGCCCTGGTTACGCCTGGTGGTCACCATCGGGCTGGAAAGTCGGTAGATCCTCTGGAGCTGCTCTGAAATCTGGCCATACAAAACCAGCTGGATCAGACCCCAGAAAGAGCAAGTGCCACAAAGGAGGCTTCACTTAGGAACTAAAACCAGTAATTAGCACAAGAATATAATTACATAATAAAAGACAGTAATTAAGGAAAAGTATGACAGGTGATATACGATGAGATAACCATGGGACTATTCAGATAACCAGGTTACAACCCATAAACCAAACAAGGACCGGGGTTGTAACCCTTCATCTGAACAGAACTTGGTTTCTCCTACCATTTATCGGCAATATAATATAAGAAATCAGGACATGTAACAATCTTGTACAGGATCAAGACAAGACTAGACTGGTTATTCTCCATCCAACAATCACGGCCAAGCAATAAGTACGGCTTGATACTTTAACTAACTAGGGTTATCACAGGCCTAGTTACTAACAAGATGCAGTGAGATTGTTCCACAGCCACAAGCCCTGCAGACCATCCAGGCTATCCGGACGCAATTAGGGGTTGAATTCAAGTGGGTACATCGTCTAGGAAACGCATGTATCCTTAGGTGACTTAGAGGGTGCAACACATGACAGTGTGCTGAAAATGTGCCCTACTCGACGGCAGGTTACAGATCCCAAGTGGGGCGCCCAGATAACGGGATTGTCTGTAGCTAGAAAATCTCTTCATGACTACTGTGTTATTCTAGTTATTAGCCTTAGTCCTTTTTAGTAGGTACCCCTGACCGTGGTACTCAGGGGTCCCTGTCCTAAACATGATGCAAGACAAGACGGGTTTATTTGTACAAGCACAATCGTCCACGGTGTCCATGTCATTCATTCTTGTCATATCAAGCTAGCCGTCGCAACAACATATCAAGATATATCATGTCAGGTTTATCATGTCAAGAGTGCGCCACGGCGGGCCACTATCATGTCAGGTTTATCATGTCAATTATATTATGTCAATTTCACTGTCAGGAGTGCGCCACCACGGGCCACTATCATGTCATGTTACTTGCTACTGGTTAAGAGTGCGCCTTAACAGGCCACTATCGCGTTCTATCCTTACATCATCATAAATGAGAAAACTTGCATAAATAGTTAGTAACATATTCTTGAAGCCAAGGAAAAGATCTACAGCTTTCATGTTGAGAGTTGGAAGAAATTCTGGCCATAAATCAGCCAAATAGGACAAAAAATAACCAAAATAGGCACTATGCGACCAAGGGTGGATGGGGTCTCATGCGGCAGTAGATGGGTACCCATCTATGCAGCTGGGTAGATGGATACCCATCTATGTGGCTGGGTGGACGGGGTCTCATGCGGTTGAGTAGACGGGTCTTATGCGGCAGTAAATGGGTACTCATCTATGCGGCTGGGTAAACAGAATCCCATACGGCTGAGTAGATGGGTACTCATCTATGCGGCTGGGTAAACAGAATCCCATGCGGCTGAGTAGATGGGTACTCATCTATGCGGCTGGGTAAACAGAATCCTATGCGGCTGAATAGATGGGTACTCATCTATGCGGCTGGGTAAATAGAATTCCATGCGGCTAAGTAGATGGGTACTCATCTATGCGGCTGGGTAAACGGGTGCCCATTTTCTCCGAAAATCTGAGAAGGATGGCCATGGAACCCATAGCTTCCAAGCTCCATAAAACCTTTATTATAAGTCCAAATTTGGACTTCTATAGGTCAAAATAGGGTAGAACGAAATTTTCTACAACCTTGAACACTTGAAACTTGAAAATAACAAGGTTTAACAGATCAAAACCCAAGAAATTCGAAAATACAATAAGCTCAGATCTACAAAAATAAACCATAGAAATTAAAAATGCTAAGTACTAACGTGTCTTAGAATCTCGTGAGGAAGAAAATAGAACAATAAAATTTGAATTCCTCCATGAAGCAAGTTGCACTTGCCTAAACCTCTCTCTCTAGGGTTGGTGAAGAGTAATGGTGAGGAAGATAATGAGTAAAATAAGGAAAGAAAAAAGGGTTGGGGTTAATAAATGATGAGGGTGGTGGTAGGTAGGGGTTCATGCTTACCCAAACCCAACCGAACCCAACCAAACAACCAAGCCAAGCCAAGCCACACCAGGATGAGCCCAAAATAAGCTAAACCAGGATCAAGACAAGCATGACAAGTCTAACTACAGGTCGGGACTCCGTACACGTATACAAAATACGTAATACGAACCACGGATATTACAATTACGAATCTCACACTCAACTTTGCTAGGGTCGACACAATCCTTGGTGTATATGCCCAGCCCGACTTAGCCAACCGTGCTTACGCAAACCATCTTTTTGTTTTATCAAAAACTATTCTCCTACGTTTTTGCAAAATAGATAAACTTATTGTATGGATATCCCGTAGGACAACTGAGAGAGAGCGCACCAACGATATCAGCTTTACGGAAGCAATACTTCAGAGTTTGTGGAAACAACAGAGTTAAAGAATTCAATCGATAGTCCAAGGACGTAAAGCCATGCTCTGATACCATTATGTCATGTCCCGCTCTCGTAGGAGCGATCGTCCTCGCTAAGGCGTGATGCTGCACGAGCCTAGATTGTACTCGTGCAATATGGGTTCCATAACGGCCGATTTCAGCGGCTGCGACGGGGTCGTCGCACAGAAGTCCCATGCAGAGACATTAAATAATAGTAGCAGAAATTAGAACGAAACACAAGTTATTCAAAGAAGCTCTTTATTGATATTGAAAACAACGGTTATAATGGGGTACATGGCCAAGATTACAAGTCTCACAAGCTCACTCAAGCTCACATTATAAGTCACTCAGCTCTCTCTCATCCCTCAATACATGTCTTGAGCCAGCGGATGTTTTGGAAGGCGACGTCCATACATTATGTCCCGTATAAGTCTTGACTCCATGCGGCCGTACGCTTCGAATCGCCAAGGAACTCCGTGCCTCGACGCATCCAAGCGAGCTCCGTACCACGAGCTTCTACATGTGCCTGTACATGTAAACTATGTGGGTGTCAGCAGTCAACTATACTGGTGCAATGAGCTCTTCGCTCACCCATACAAAACGAACACGTTTGATTTACTTCATACAACATAGTCCCTTTATGATTGTATTTCTACTCTTGCCTTACGATCAGTTTTAGGACCGACGCCTTGGCCTATTTTGTGCCTCTAGACTATTTCGTGCTTGCAACGCAACATCAACTTAACAACGTTAACCTATCAAGTCGTGCCTGCCTTACGGCTTAAAATCAGAGATGCAACTATGCGATAAGACTCTATTTCCGTGTGACCGTGCTATAAGTCCTTGTTGAGGCCGTGCCTCGTAACTCAATGAGACTCAATCATATCGTCGCCTCGCGGCCCTTGTCACCTTGCGGCCTTTTGCTACTAAATCATCAACTGACCCATCCAACTTGTGAACTAAGTGTCACTCGACCAACTTTGCCTTGCGGTATTTCCTGACTTAAACTCAAGACAACTCAAACCAACTTATGCAACTTATATGCCGACAACTCGAGACTCGACGCCACATCTCGTGCCGAAGCACGGTGTCTACGTTGCAGCCAAATCTTAGGCCCAATATTTTGTGTTCCAACTGTACACACATATTCAACTCGACTCCTTGATATACTGCACTCAATACTCGACTCAATCCAAAGGCATACACGCGGATCGTCGCCCATGCCGACTCATCTATATGAACTAGTCACTAGCGCCCAGCGCTATAATGGACTCCTTTTGAGCTTTTGATTAGACAAGACGCTCCTTGCCAGCGCGAGTAGCTAGCTTCGCTGCAAGCACTACAAAAATTTGTCATATTAGCGACGTTCCAAAATGTCATTAAACTCGGTGAAAATGTCGCTAAATAAATTTAGCGACGTTTTGGAAACGACGGAAAAAAATGTGTCGCTAAACGAGAAAAAGTCCCAAAATGTCGCTAGGGCGATGTTATTTGGCGACGTTATTAACGTCGCTAATTAGCGACGTTATTTGCGACGTTTGTTCGTTGACGCTAATTAGCGACGTATAAGACGACGTTATCGTGTGGTCGCCGTTTAGCGACACTTTTGCGACGTTTTAGCGACGACGAGCTGACATCAGATTTGGTGCCACGTGTTGCCACATCAGCATTTAGCGACGCTTTTAGCGACATTTATTAACGTCGCTAAAATTTAGCGACGAATATGAACGTCGCTAAAAATGTCGCTAAGTTAAAAAATATAAAAAAATAGGTTCCAGAATACAAATGGAGCTGGAGCCTGAGCCAAAATACAGAATACAAAATACAAAATACAGAATCCAATCCCTGGGTTCGCCGACCCCCTCGGTGGCACACTCAACACCGGCACGCACAATAGATTCCAGAATATACAAAAAATATAAAAAAATACTATCCGCAACGAACAATGTCAATATATATATCCTGAACAAACCAAATCAATATCCGCAAATACGTACAAACTCAATATCCTCAACAAAAATTGAATATCCCCAAATACATACAA